>CAAKHF010009806.1:0-24501 GCA_901007745.1 Hippocampus kuda | reverse complement strand
ATTATATTTCGAAAACACCACAGTTTTCATGCAGCTCATACCATATTATTTTGTTGTATTAATCCGCCACATCTTAAATGCTGGTCCCTGAAAATATTGTCTGACATGAACCGGTCCGTGGGGCAAAAAAGGTTGGGGACCCCTGGTATTTCATTACATTAATATGGAAAAACTTTTGAAGAGTTCAAGAAAGAGAACAATTTTAAGATGATGCTTAAAGTTTGCAAATTCATTACAATGTGAAGGACTTCCGGATCTTACCTGATGTAGTTCACTTCACTGACCAGTCAGTTCCTTGACTACCCTTGTACAGTAAATTCAATTGTCATCTCGTGTGACTTTTTAAGTACTCTAGTGCGTTCATTGTCATATATCTTTGCAAACAAAAAGAGTGTCTAATTCGATTTCTGTTTGGGTAATATGAATAATAAAGATATCATGCCGGCACTTGTTGGCTACTTTCCTGCATTCGGGTCACTTTGTCTGCCAACGCTCTCTCCCTCATATTGTAAAATAGGTATATACAAATTACCGTATTGGCCCGAATATAAGACGGTGTTTTTTGCATTGAAATAAGACTGAAAAAGTGGGGGTCGTCTTATATTTGGGGTCTAGACATTATACTCATTCACGACGCTAGATGATGCCAGATATCATTGAAGCAAATGCTGAACTTGACTCCCCAGGCCAAAGTGAACCCCTGTCACGAAGAATAAAAATAAAAATAGCGGTAGCAAGAAGAAGAAAAATAAAAAATAGCAGTAAGAAAGAAGAGAAGAAAATAGTAGAAGAGATAACAGAAAATGGAGAAACGTAGCGACAATCTGGAGAAAAGTGGGTCGAAGATCGGCCAGGTTAACCGGCAACTGAGAAGTTATGATGTCATTTACATTTCAAAAACCAGAAGCCATTCATTTACGAATGTGATTGCACTTTAGTTTACATATTTAACTGTTCAGATATTACGATTTGAATGAGGCAAAATAACATGCTTTTTCTCTCAAATATATTGTTATAATCATTTGTTTCAGATGTACTGTAATTATTTTCTGGATAAAAAATTATTTGGTCTTCAAAAAGTCTTTTTTCAAACTTGAGTCTTGAAAAAAAGGAGGTCGTCTTACAATCAGGGCCGTCTCATATTCGGGCCAATACGGTAATATAAAAAAAATTACAGATGCATCTTCCTTCCGCATCTGAAAAAGGCTTTGTGTTGATGTTTATGGCATCCATTAAAAAGGTCGACTGTGAATATACAATCTTCTGGTAGAGTGTATCGAGCATTAAAGATAAAGGACCGGCAAAAGTTCCCTCTGAGCTTTTCAATTGGTGCCATGACCCGGATAAAGCATAAAGAGAAGACTCATACATGTACCTTAGGTCTGGATTTGGAATCAATGCTGAAATGGCTCTGGTGGGATGTTTGACGTGTCCGTGTCCGGTCTTCCCACAGGTGAGCACAATATTAAACGCAAAGAAAACACCGAGCAAGACCTCCAAGTATCCCAGCAGCACATGCACCCGCTGTACAATCCCAGGGTGAACCCATACAATCACGACATTGCCTTGCTCCACCTCCAAAGACCCATCAACTTCTCCATCGATGTCCGGCCCATCTGCATCGGACCCAAGGCATTCACCGAGGCCCTGGTGAAGAGAGCCTCGCCCGCCACGGTCAGCGGCTGGGGCAGAACACGCTACCTCGGAATCCCGTCCAACACGTTGAATAAAGTGGAGGTTCCCTACACGAGCCGGGCCGAGTGCAAGCGCACCAGCAGCGTCAGGATCACTCCTGCCATGTTCTGCGCTGGCTACTATAACGAGGCCAAAGATGCGTGCCAGGGGGACAGCGGGGGGCCTCACGCCAACAAGCTCAACAACACTTGGTTCCTGACGGGCATCGTGAGCTGGGGGGAAGAGTGCGCAAAGTATGGCAAGTATGGGGTGTACACGCGTGTATCTCTTTATGTCAACTGGATCCACAACATGACCCACGGGTTGGACCAACGCGATGAGGAAATGTCCGATTTTGAAGATGGTATGGAATGGTAAAAAAAAAAAAAAAAAAAAAAAAAAAACATTGTGATACACTTAGCAATTCAACTATAGGTCCTTGAACAAGCTCTTTTCTGCAAGGATGAATGTGAGATGTGATGACCAACCTTGATAAAAGCAGTTTGGGATTACACCAAAATTGGGAGATTGTCATAATGGTCATACTGAGTTAATATTTGTTAACTGTACGTATTAAACACACGCTCGAAGAAAAGGATAACAGCTGACTGCTTCTTTTACTTCATCCTCACTTGTAATCAGCAATGTCATGTTAGGAAATGAACATGACTAAATCAATTGGATTTGCATGAAATCTGGTCGATTTTTACATTTGAGTCAGTGCTGTTGAAGTAACACGAGGCAATGATGCTCGTATGTTAAGACGTCATCATGTTTACAACTAACAGTGGTGGAACACTGCCAAGGGCATGCTGGGTGAGTGCTTAGCACATCTGCCTCTTGATTTCATGTATCTTCAATTTAAAAAAAAAAAGCTTAAATCCTCAATAACATAAATCGACAAAATTACTCAAGTGCAGGGTCTATTTGACTGCCCATATTTCTCACAAATAAAACAGGGCAAGTGGCGCCTCTGAAAACGTCATCGTAATTTTTACGGGGCGATGTGGAGAACGCCTTGGAACTCTGGCACATGCAAGCTTGCGTGTGGATATTTTAAAGGCAGGATGAGTCGGCCATTACAAACAGGCTCGGCAACTTGACCGACCGTCGTTTTCAAGAAATCACGTCACGCTGCGACTTGAACTCGGCATCAACAAAAACTCGCTTGAGGGCGCCGAGTGACGAAGCTTTACGCACACAAACGTCAGGTTGTTCAAAGGCTTCAAGCGGAAAGGTTATTACGATCAACAACCTGCTCCAAAGTCAATATTTGAATCGGTCCAAACGATACCTAAAAGGAAATAGAAGAAAAGAGACTGTACAAAAACCTTGTGTACATGTACTTTGCATGCCAAACTGCTGCACCGCTGCCATCTGCTGGTGAGAAAGAAAAACGCAGAAGCAAAATCAACAGTATTGTGGGCCAAAAGTCACAAAAAAAAAACATTCGCACCATTTTAGTGTTTCGTAGGCTTTAATCAAAACATTGAATGGAACACATTGATTCAATCGGCGTTTATGGACCAGTATTGCATTTTTGAAACACTAATTATCAAAAGTGTAGGCGTATACTGTATACACAGCGGTTATTACAATAAATATCTTTGTAGTTTTGTAGCTACAAATGTACAACTAAATCAAACAATACTAGTCTGCCCAGTTGCATTAAAGAAACATTTGTCGCCAAGTTTAGGCTTCTTGGCTTGACATGATAAATTCACACTTCAAGCTTTTATTTGATGTGGTTTCCCGTGTTTGGAAAATCTGTGCAAAATCTGCAGCATTTTTGATGACAAGTTACAACAAAACATCCGCTCGTTTTGTTGCGAAAGGAATCAAGCAATCGTGGCTCTTGTGAATAAACGGAGATGTGATTTCATTCGGGACAGCTCGCAAAGGGAAGGCAAAATAAATATTTGAACAAAGGAAACATGTCATGTGACCAGGCGCCTGCTGCTTCCAAGAAATATTTCCATATCAAACGCCGCGGCCGTTCCAAAACGGCTCCCCAACGGGAGCCTTCAATCGGATTTGGTAAATTTAAATTAGCGTGGCGTGAATATTTAATATAGTGTTGAACACACGGTGGTGTCATCATGACACCCTCTCGCATTAAAGTTAGCCTGCTTGTGTGACGGAAGCTTGGAGGGCGGGGCTAACAACAGGAAATGAGGAGGGAGCAATTCGTTCGAACTGGCGGTGGTTATTGGTTATATTAAATCAGCGAACAATGTGAACTTCGCCGTAGACGAGCAGTTGTGTAATTTATACCGGTTATACGTTGCAATAGGTACATTAAAATTCAAAAAATTTTTTTGATGGAAGTGTGAAATGATTCCAAACTTGGGACATTCGTTTTACTTTTAGGCACTTTTGCCTCCTGGCTTGCATTTATTGCTCAACAGTGACAGTCCATGTGGAAAAATACGATATGGAGAAAAAAAATACAGCGATCTGGGAAAAAAAAAATCCACAAAGGAGTGACGCCATAAAAAAAGTGAACATATCGCCTGGGATGACTGTATATGTACGGTGCGAGTCGCCGACTGCATTTCCTCCACAATTGTCCAATCCAGTCGCGTTTGGCCATGTTGCTCGTTGCTACGGCGATGTCATACAGTCTCCCTTTTTATATGACAGAAGGAGAGGTGAGAACGGGCGCGAGGGGATCCTTAAAAAGTGTCTTTAAATAAATGTCTATCCGTTTCTATGCGGCTTTTGATGGTTGCTCTGGAACGCTTTCCTCAACGATAAACGAGAGTTCACTGTATTAAATAGAGCACTGCTGAAAGTTGGTGGTGCACATGCCACCCCCGCCTTATTCATACACACAAACACAGGAAGCAGCCAGGAACACGGCAAACACACACAAAGGCCACATTCCTACCTTGTTATGAAAGTTTTTGTCTTCATTCTTAACTTATCAAAACATTTTTCTTGCTCAGACAAAAGCGTATAGATGATACGCTGCCTCAAGAAGAGATGAAAAAAACATTTTGGCACTTGCGTACAGAGGAGCACACGAGGACTTAAACAGTACACAAATGGCTAGAAATTCCCTTAGAAACTGGGTGTGATGTCAACCGGATGTCTAAAAAAACAGGATCACAGCAGCCATCAGATACATAGGAAAGTACAAGAAGCCCCCTACTGTCTGGTAGGAGTACTGCAATGATATCAGAGCTTTCTGATGAATACGTGCTATGATCTTCAGGTTCATGATTTTCTTCAAACTACATTCTCTGGGATTGAGAATTTGAGGATTTCTCCTTGACTGAGCGTCCATTCAGTAAAGCCAAACACACATGACGGAGGAAGTTGCCAAAAAGTGAGCCACTCCCACTCATATCAGCACTGTGGAATGCTGGGAAAGGATGCAACACTCCCACAGTTTTTGTGCTTGGCATACATTGACAACACAAAGGCTGTGTGGGGGCACAGAGGGGGTACGGAATTGTCAATCCCAACCTGTGAGAATGTAAAGAAGTCCAATGTCTTAAAGTGCTACAAAACCAGGACGGAACGTCCTTCTTTGGTCTCATCACGTATCTTGTTCTCTATGGAGAACTGAGCTTTCTTGTCCTGACCTTGCCTGTTTCTGCAATGAAAAATAAAGTGGGACAGAATCAAAGTCAATATCTTGGATGCTCAAATCCAGTGGTGGGAAGTCACAAAAATACAGTAACAAATAACAATACTTTGTTAATGTGACTTTTATGAGTGCCCATTTTTTTTC
Source organism: Hippocampus kuda (assembly GCA_901007745.1). Taxonomy (NCBI): domain Eukaryota; kingdom Metazoa; phylum Chordata; class Actinopteri; order Syngnathiformes; family Syngnathidae; genus Hippocampus; species Hippocampus kuda. The sequence continues at coordinate 19,088 of CAAKHF010009806.1, read as the reverse complement.
AATGAGATCCAATATTTGTAGTTCTTCTTAAGCATGAGAGAGATTTACTATTTCTGCCTCTACTCAAATTCAAAATCGTTTTACCCCTGAGTCTGGAAGCGCCTGCTCGACTGCCCCCTCTTATGGTCACTTGCAGGCTGGCGGACGCAATGAAGCCATCTTGTTGTCGACTCAGATTTTTCACCAGCCTGACAGGGAAGTGGGGAGGAAAAGCATGACAAATATGTACATACATACTGTTGGATATGATGATTTAGGATTACCCCTCTCTCTCTCTCTCTCTCTCTCTTACTCACACACATGCACACACACCCCCACACAAATGATTCTTTTTTGCCCATATACAGTGCTGAAAGTCTTTCCTATAAACTACTGAAATGCTTTCAACCACTAATTTGCATGCGTCGCCTGACGAACGAAAATGGAGTAAATTCAACACACCATTTTTTTTTAAATTTGTGTATGTTTTGCCTCTCTGATGGAGACAGGACGCCATACTCACCAGCGGCCTTTGCTGTCTTCGCACATCAACTGGATGACATCACCGCATTTGATGAGTACGCTGTCCGATCCGTTTTGAAGGCAGTCCGCCAAGGCCCGATATCTGCCTCGAGACTGGTGGGCGCAAACAGATTCCATCAGTGTTGAGCCATTAACATTCAAACCTTCAAGAGATAAATCACTTTTCAATCCTTAAGATTGATCAAAATAACACAGGTGAACTGACCAACATTATCGATTTATGAAAAAATATTACATCGATCAAACTTGGATGGACATACAGTACCATGTTTCGGCCCAACGCATTGCATTGCTGAAGAGTAGTGATGATCCATTACAAGTGACCCTTTAAGGCTTTTGAATTCGAGGTAAAACATCGTCACTACTCGTTGTTTGGTGATGACTATAACCTGAATTAATGAGACATTTCTAACACTGACTCCTAACCTGAATGGCGGCAGCCGGACTTGATTGTTGATGACATTTCACCTTTAATCCAAAAGGCTTCTTCAATTCTGAATTGTATGTGTTGAGTCCGCCTATTTATCTCACCCACCAGAGACAAACATCAACGGTCATTTTTGGTGTAACATTCAAAAGCACAGGTGTCAAAGCCAAGGCCCGGGGGCCAGATCCGGCGCGTCACATCCTTTTATGTGACCCGCGGGAGCAAATCATGTGTGTCAACTTTCATGATCCTTGCTGAAATCTGTGCAGAAATGTCAAATTGTCATGGGCAAGAAATAATGTTGAGATTTTACATCGGCCCTCCGAGGGAAGCCGTAACTCCGAAGTGGGTCGTGACCAAAAATGAATTTGACACCCCTGTTAAAGGTTCTACATATGTTTTTTTACCTTTTCACACGGGAAGTGGAAAAAACCCACGCGGTCATATCAAACCTAACCAAAGTGGACTGCTTGTAATGCGGCGTCTCACCAGTTTCACCAGCTGCATGTCCATTTGGTGGAAAGCGTCTCGGCCGCTGCTCATCTCGTCCAGACCTTCGCACATGTTCACCGAGTCATGATGAGCTTCTGGCCAACCTACACAAACTTTCTCTTGAGTGATGAACAATGGTGGTACATTGATTTTTTTTTCAGGGATCTGTACTTTTTATTTTGCCACCTCTAATATAGAATGAATCAAAATATTTAACATAAGGAATAGTGTGGCGTGTCCTGGAGATAAGCAACTGTTGTGGCATTGTGGAGACAAAATGATATTTTCTTGATTGTGTTGCATGCCATGTACGGAGAATGAGATTTACGCACTCCTGCGGTTGAGCTGGCGTTTGGGGGCACGCCGCTGGGCGTCCGGGCTGCTCTTCACCGACTCGGTGTCCTCTGAGCTCACCGACGCCCTCTGTTGCTTACTGGTAGTAATGACACACAAGAGACATTGTGTCAATTATTTGGGAAATTCTCGAGTCAAGCTGGCCCAAATGGAACTACCGCCGTACAGCTGCCTGCGCATGTATATGAGCATTCGGACAGCCAGACGGCATGACGGGCGACATGAAGCGGCCGTGTGCAAGCTTCTCTATTGACAGAAGATGGACTGCGTTTGTGTGTTTAGCCAGCCATGAGAGAAGCTTGCGACAAGATCGAAGTTCAGAAAAAGAAGAAAAAAAAATGACATCCCTCCGTTGTTTTAGTTTCGGGAAGCAGATGACAAGCACCATAAAAAGTTGTGATGACAAATTAAGGGGAATGTATGGGGCTCCACCTCGGCCCTGTTCAGGCGGACAACATTCAGAGGACACAACATTAGGTACACTTGCACAGTGATGATAGCTTCATTTTTGGAATGTCAGTGTCGTATTAATTTATTCATCTATTTTCTATAGCGCTTTTGCCCATGAGTCGTGGTGAGCTGAAGTCGATCCCATCCGACTTTGAAGGAAGTCAGCTGTCCATAGATGTGAATGTGAGTGATTGGTTGGTGACCAGTCACTCACACGTATCATCCAAAGTCAGCTGGGATGGGATCCAGCTGACTTGAAATCCCAATGAGGACAGGTTGTATAGAAAATACATGGATGGATCGATTGCATGCTTTGTACCTAAGGTTGTCTTCACCCAGAACGGCTCGTTGAACAAAGCCCATGATTCCTTTTTGCTTTTTACATGCATAACGCGTTCCGTGTGATGGGCAAAGTCACGGCCACTATGCAAACACGTGGGCTAAGTTTACCACTGAGCTTCTACGGCAGGTCAGTGGCACTGGGGGCGTAGGCGGGGCCGTTGCCGGGGGCTTCGGGTACAGGGGCTTTGGGAGCGCAGGCACATAAACGCGTCGGATGTTGCCGAGACCAAGCGCAGCCCCGGCAGACAGCCCCTTGGAGCCCCTCTGGACGGCCGCATGGCCCTGCAGTGAGGGGGTGGGTGTTTGGGGTGGGGATGGGGGAGCAACCACACACAGTTGGACACAGTGGCTGCTGCGCCCACGCAAAGCCTTGGACTCCGTCTATGTGATGATGTCACTCTGATCCAAGCTGCATCAACAGTGCCAACATAAAACTAGGCAGCTTGTAACACTAGACAGGTGACCAGATGTGTTTTGGATGCGGAATATTTGAAGCACAATAGACCTTTTCACCATGATGTCACTTAGATGGCACCATTCGTGAACCAACCCATGAGTAAGATGAAAAGATGATGTTAGGCGGCGGCCATAATTCAGACCTAGTTAGCATAATCAAGAGGGACTGCTAGCAGTCAATGAGCTAGCCGGTAGCCCATTGACTGCTAGCCACTAGTCACTTTTCTGTTGCTCAGATTCGTTCACGGACACTTTTTGACAGCAAAATGGGTAGGTCGCAATAGAGCGGATGTTAGCTTAGCAAACAGGCTCGCCATTGTTTTGCTAAATTACTCAAAGAGAACCCAAGCAAACCTTTCACAAATACCTACCTGTGAGAAAATGTCAAACCCAATGATGGAAGCTGCTACGACGCCACCAAGCAGGCTTGCAAGCTTCTCTAAACAAATATTTATCACACCTACCCCGAAATACTCTGGGATTTAGTGTTTAATTGGGGCCCAACCCCAAACTTAGGTTTTTGCCATCGATTTCAGTACAAGTCAGTGGAAGTCACTTTTGACCACACCGAAGTATCCTGGTGCCTATTATTCAAAACCATTCTGAAAATGTCCATCTTAATTCAAAAAACGGGGCACTGACCTTTCACAAGGTGGTGGAGAAAGATGCATGTGCTCTACTGGTTGTCCATTTTGATGAACCTCATCTGGAAGAACATACAATGGGGTATCAGCTGACTCTTTCTCAGTGGTGGGAGTAAGTCACAACTAAGTCTCAAGTCTGAACCTTCAAGTTTCAAATACGTCCAAAGTTACAGTGGCAAATTATCCAGCAAGGAGATTTCCCTCTCAATTTTAAGCAAGTTGAGTCAAGCCATTAATTGTGTTAAATTAAAACAACCGCCTCACTTTGCATTCAATACTAGACATCTGTTTATCTTAATGCTAACAGGATAACAAAGCATCAGTATTGCATTATTAAAACCCTTTTAGCAATGGCCATTTGAACACAAGTGGGGGAGCAACACATGAAGAGAGATAAAAGAGAATATTTTCTTGATCCTCTGCAAAGAACAATTGGTATTACTGCAGCTTACTAAGCCACTGGTGAAACTTCTCTCATCTGCCCCCAGGTGGCCAATGTGCACACACACAAGAAGGGGCATTCGCACTCACACTCACACCTAGGGCCAATTTCGAGTGTTCAATCAGCCTGCCATGCATGTTTTTGGAATATGGGAGGAAACCGGAGTACCTGGAGAAAACCCACGCAGGCACAGGGAGAACATGCAAACTCCACACAGGGAGGCCGGAGCCGGGGATGAGTGCTATTGTTCTTAGTAAAAACATATGGCATATTTTTTTTAAGTTTGTTTTTTTGGAAGGTTGAAATGGACCGATGGGACGTGGTCACGGAATGAATAAGACTCGTATCTAAGGGCATCCCTGTATCTGCACTAAAACATTCACAATCACATAGTTTTAATGATTCTAAACTAGACTTTAGAATAATATTACAATTAATCTATTCCACCACTGACCTCGCAATAACTTCTGCTGGTTGGTCAAGATTCGGCGCAGCTCGCTGAGCCAGGACATCTTCACCCCCACGCTCGGGGCCTGAAACACAGTACAACAGAGTCAGGCGTACGTTGCTCTGGGACCTGTTTGCAGTTGAGTGACCATTCACTTCTTTTACCGACTCCGTACCTGGACCACGTACACCTCCTCCCTGCCACTGTACCAGATTTCAAACTTCCTGGGGTCTCCTTTGACATTCTCTGTGATCCCCACAGCAGTCATCTGCCAAAACACACACACACACACACACACACACACACCACAGGTCTTACTTTCATCAAACTTGTGACATCTACCATAACAATAAAACAAAACTCAACGGATCACCACATCCCAAAAGTAGAAAATAGAGATCGGTCAGATGATGACAACACTTTTAGTAGCCCTCTAGCAGATGATATAAGATTGATCTATCAATAGGGAGAGGATATTATTAAAAACACATTCACAGTCCAATCAGCGCAAGTGAAAATGCCTAATAATTACGCTTAGTTTTGACTGTCACTGTCAGAGAGGTATTCTTAGAAAAAAACCCAAAATGTTTCTTATTGTGGTGATTTTTGGCGGTTGGTGAGACATTTTCCCAAGGACCCTCCTTATAATTTTGACAGCAGTTAGAGCTAAACATAACTGACATATGTACCCCTAAGTGTAATAGGAATCAAAAAGTTGGCTGTGTTGCCATGAAAAAAAATTGCAATGTTATGAGAATAAAGTTGTATTTTTTTTCAAGATAAACTCCTAATCTTTACTCAAACAACGACGTATTTTGTCGCAGTGAAAAAAATCAATATTGCATGAATAAAGTCTTTTTTCCCCTTTTTTCTAATTGCCTTAGTGTTAGTTTAAACCCAAAATTTTAGGGAAACGGCTGTATGTGAAGCGCATGGACGGCTGCGAGTGAAAGGCCAACCTTGATGCAGTGCTTGAAGCCGTACGAGGGCGTCTTATCGCAGCCGTCCCCGTGCTCTTCCCGCTTCTTGCAGAAGAGCAGCACGCTCTCGTAGAGGAAAAGGTGGCGCTGCATGGGCTTGAAGCGGGCCAACTCCTTCATGCGTGTGGGCACTTTCTTGTGGCTGATCCACACACTGAACGAGCCCTGCATCAATACGCGGCCAAGCTCGCAAATGTCCCCCTGAGACAGCGCAAGGGAGCTGCTTAGTGATATTGAAAACAGTAGGTACAAAAAAAAAGACAAAAGCCTGATTTCCGGGACTCGCCTCATATCCTGTGATGGCAATCTGATGCATGGAGTCGTTGACGGATTTGAGCAGGTCCAGCATGGCTAATAGCGCCCCCTGCAGCTCAGATGATCCCTCGCAGTCGGTGCTGTGTTTCAGCAGCTCCTAGGAGCACACGCATCAACATTTAAAGGGGGCCTTTAATGACAACCATTTGTGACAGATTTTTTTTAATTATGTCTTAATCTAAACTGAGCAATATTGAAAGATACTCCTGGTATGTCCGATATGTGTGGCCACACTTTTCTCTGCCACAGAAATGCGATGTGAATTTTTTTCTATTTTAATGGCGTCATTATTTGTAATGTGCATTTGCGCCCCCTTGTGGAGACATTCTCAGGAGTCTTGAAAACTTGGTGAGAAACGTTGAAGTGAGAGGTTATCTATGGCAAGTATTAAACGACCATTGCAACTTATGATGTTCTTTTTTTCAGGTTCAAATAAACATTACATCAAAGTAAGTGAGCAATTTGGAAGTGAACTGAAAAGTTGAACAGAAAACGTACACGATTTGCATTTGAATTCTTCTGTTTGACTGTTTTTTGATATTATTCCTCTATTGACCCACCTTGAGCAGTAGTTGATACTTGGTGAGGCGTTGGACTGGTTTCAGCAGGTACGAGTCCAGGCCTAGTTTGTGGCCCAGCTTCTTCTGACACTCCTGAAGAAATATTTGACATTTTGTGAGTTAAACAGGCAAGTTGTGACTGGGGATGTATTCATGCGTGCAGATTATTATGACCTGAAAGAAGGCGCAATCTGAGAACTGCCGCCACAGAGCGTCGGAGCGCGGTTTATTCTGACAGTAGCATTCATACATTTGGAAGTTCTCCTTCTGCCGACACGTGAACACATGACACATTTTTTGGGGGGAAAAACAAACAAAAAAAAACATTTGCAAATAATAACTCAGCCATATTTTATAAGAAGTTGCTTCTCACCCTGGCAAGAAAGCAAAGTCCCACACCTTCGGGGGTGTCGAGGCATCCCTCAAGGTCCTGGAGAAACAAGCTAGGTTGCCCCCCCCCCCCAAAAAAAAGGTTAAGGACAAACAATGATACACATAATTTGAGTTCATACACGAAAAGAACAAAAATATTCTCTTGCTCTAGGTTTTCCTTCAGATGTGGGCGCTGTCATGTAGGGCTTGCCTGCTATGAAAGTTGTAGATGTCGGGCATGTTTCCGAAGAGGACGCCTTTCTTTGCGTGCAGGACAGGCGGTAGGAGAGCAGCCAGATGTGGGTTTTCCATCTCCGCCTTATAGCCCTGCAATGGCGTCACAGTCAGTCAGCCTGACGACCTCATCGCGTGTGGTGAGGAGGAGGAAGAGGAGGAGGAGGTTTGCTCTCACAAGAAGGACCGACAGCAGCTCTTCCACGTAGATCCTCTCCGTTTCAATGAGCTCCCTCATCACGTGACTGCGACGCACACACACAAAGATACACTCCTCAATTGATGACAGGTTTGTTTGCGATGGACATCATTCATCGGCACCAAGACGCTGGCACAAAAACTCAAAAAATTCAGGTCTTTTTCCAGCAAATGAAATTGCAAAAGCCAAACCGCGATGTTCACCGTATATAACAATATTCTGTCCATTAAAATAAACCCGCCATGCACCTTGTGAGTAAACTACAAAATAAAATGCTCAGTGGGTCCAGAACGATACTTTTTTTGTCTCACCCTATTTTAGAGTGAATCAAAGACTCGAACATCAAGAGATGGACAGATTGACGTGTCCTCACTCACCGCTTGAGGACATCCGGGCTGTCTTCTCCTTCCACGCCATACGATACACAGCTGCGGCTCTCCTGGTAGTCGTGAATGACCTCAATCTGGACAAACACATGGATTTTAATTCATGCTTACATCGCCCCCCCCCCCAAGAAAAAAACAAAAACAAAACAAAACAGAAGAGTGGATAAATGTCTTACTTTGCGAGCATTGGGACCTTTTCGGGACGCTCTCTTTCCGGGCAGAGGGAGATCAAACGTGAACTTCAAAGCTTCAGCTGTAAAAAGCAAATCAGACTGTCAGTGGATTGAAATATGACAGCCTTTGGCCCATGTGCAGCGTCATATTAGTTTGTGCTAGGGTAATATTTAGGCTAGTATGCTCGTTTGGACTGTTGATGAGCTTCATGTGAAGGTGATGTGTTTGTGCTGAAGATGGAATTTGATTGCTGAACACGGTTATTTACTATATGTAACATGGGTTTATGATTGTGGACATGCTAAATGCATTGTGTTGGTGATGACTGACCGTCCTCTGTTTTATCTTGTAGCATTTAGATGCACTTACAAGCTCCTTTGGAGCTGGGGGTAGCGTTTAATTATTCACTAATTTTGTCGCGATTTGTCGGGGGCTGAGACCGGGCCGCGTTGCAAATAGTGAAAATTCACTCTAGTACTTGAAAAGCCATCAACGCATTGAAGCTACGAAGTTACTCTGACATAAAATGACCCCATGGAACATTACCCAAGTATGCTCATGAACAAGAAATACTTGAACCAAAAATAAAAAAAATAATAATAATGAAATAAATAAAACAAGGTTGTCAAATTTTTCCTTTGTATTTTTCTTCTCAAAACCACCTATAGTACATGTGTATGCATGAAATAAAAGTGAATTAAAATATTTTCATATTAAAATTGTGTCACAATGTAAAAAAAATCATGTTGATTTTCAATATAAAAAATACATACAATTCATATTTACTCATTAATTGTCTTTTGTTAATTATATCAAAGTTTTGTAGTACAAATAATTGTTTGGGTGACTTTTGAAAGGGAATGTTTTTCTTCAAGAAATTTAGACCGTACCATGCTTGGGGGAGAATATTGGCGATTTGGAGCGAGGTGGATTCTCAGCACGGGGGGCCACCAGCTGGACCGGTCGGACATGTTTGTCGGCCAGCTTCCTCAGACCAGCCTGTCGGTTCTGGATCATCTGTTGCACTGCTGTGTGCTTCTCAAACGTTTTATCAATCTTCCCCTGACCGATGAAAATAAAGATGTACAAGTGTCCTTTCAGACTCTTGATTCTCGAGCACTTTGCATGAAAACTAAATGTGCTGGACCTGTAGATGAGGGGTGATGACAGCTTCATACTCCAGAGCCAGAACTTCAGGGCCAGATGTCATTATGGACGGCGAGCTCTCCAGGAAGCTCTCGATGGCCTTCAAAGCAGTCTGCGCCCCTTCCTTGGACTGGAACTTTTCCACAAGTTGATTGGCCAGCATATAGGCTGCTTCATCACACCAGGTCTGGGCCTAAAGCGGGTGAAGATACGGCTAAACTCAGGTCATCAATCATTTCAGAAGGGATGGAGACAAATTATTCAGGAGTAAGCCAAATTTTATGAGCAAATGATTATTGGTACTCTCACATTTATCTGCACAAGCAGTGATGCCTGTAGTTCAAGTTCAAATGCTTTGTGTTAGAAAAAAAAATTTTAAAAAAAAGACATGATGCAGTCGCGATTCACCTCGTATACTAAGATTAAAAAAACGAACAAAAGTACATCCATCCATCCATCTTCTACCACATCCGGGTCGCGAGGGCAGCAGCTTTAGCAGGGAAGCCCATATGTCCTTCTCCCCAGCCACTTCTTCCAGTTCTTCCCGGGGGATCACAGGCCAGCTGGGAGACATAGTCTCCCCAGCGAGTCCTGGGTCGTCCCCGGGGCCTCCTGCCGGTGGGACATGCCCGGAACACCTCACCAGGGAGGTATCCAGGAGGCATCCTAATCAGATGCCCGAGCCACCTCATCTGGCTCCTCTCAACGTGGAGGAGAAGCGGCTCAACTTTGAGCCTCTCCCGGATGACCGAACTTCTCACCTTATCTCTAAGGGAGAGCCCGGACACCCTGCGGAGAACACCCATCTCGGCTGCTTGTATCTGGGATCTCGTTCTTTCGGTCACGACCCACAGCTCGTGACTATAGGTGAGGGTTAGAACATAGATCGACCGGTTAATTGAGAGCTTTGTCTTTTGGTTCAGCTCCTTCTTTACCACGACAGACCGATACAAAGTCCGCATCACAGCAGACGCTGCAACGATCCGCCTGTCAATCTCTCGCTCCCTCCTGCCCTCGCTCGTGAACAAGACCCCAAGATACTTAAACTCCTCCACTTGGGGCAAGATCTCCTTCTCGACCCGGAGAGGGCACTCCACCCTTTTCCGACTGAGGATCATTGTTTCCGATTTGGAAGTGCCGATTTTCATCCCAACTTCACACTCGGCTGCGAAACGCTCCAGTGAGAGTTGGAGAGCCCTGCTTGAAGAAGCCAACAGTACCACATCATCTGCAAAAAGCAGAGATGCAATACTGAGGCCACCAAACCGGACCGCCTCAACGCCTCGGTTGCGTCTAGAAATTTACAAAAGTAAATAAGTAAATAAAATGGCAGTTCATTTATGGATCTACCTGGTCCAGAGACAGGAGGAGCTGCTGCGCTTGCAAGAGACGACAGCGTTTGTTGCCCAGAGCAGCGTCGAGGCTATCACAGTGATGCCGCAGCTCGTTGCAGCGTTGCATGATGAGGGCCGTGGCGTAGTGGTGGCCCGCTGACAGCTGGTGCCCGTGAAAAACAACCATCTGGGCGCGTGACATCACTTCCTGTCGGCCCAAAAAGCAGCACGCGGCAAACTCAAAACTGATCTCAGGGCACATATCGGGGCTTGAGTGACAAACCTGAGCAAGAGTTTCCAAAGAGTCCAGCTGTTGGAGAGCCTGCTCTGCTTGAGCCAGAGTGTTTACCGTCATGGACAGCTCACTCTGCTGAGACGTCACACGAGACAGGCATGACTCCATCTGAAATGTCATCAACACAAAGTCAACAAGGAGAAATGAATGTTTGAAGACGTTTGAAGTCACAATTGGGATTGGTGGGGGTGAGGAGATCTACTGGGTATTTTTTTTTACTTTTAAATGAAATTATAGAAGAATCCCTCCTATTTGTTTTGAATTATTTATTTAGTTGACCAAGGAATAGTGGGGCCCACACTGAAACAAAAAAATACATATATTTTTTTTTATGGGGGGGAATAGGATTAGAACTTCAATCTAAAAATTCAACAACTTTCATAAAAAATATGACTTTCTGGAATATATGGAAATTTATTTTCTATTTACTCTGGAAAAAAGAAAATAAATTATCAAATTAAAATCTGAATTCCTTCTCAAAATATGAAGACTTTAATCTCATGAAGTTACAACTTGTGTGTGTACAAAAAAGTACACACCTTTTTCTGGAAAATATATATATTCATTGTCATTATATAACTTTAATTTAAAAAAAGAGCTTTTTATCTTGAAAATGTGTAGTTTATTTATTGAAATATACAACTTTATTCAGATAATTTTGCATCTTTTTATCTCAAAAATATAGAACTTTGTTCTCATAATACTGTGAATTATGTGAATCTATAAAATACAATTTACATGTTAAAAAAACTTTTTTTCCTGGGAAATATACAACTTGAATCTGGAAAAAATGGCTTTCCATCTAGAAATATTTCCTATTGTTTTCTTTAAATACCATGTATGACATTTTTTCTCACGGATACGACATTATTCTGGTGCTCGTCTGGTGAAATATCAAAATGACGTTTACCTCTTGAAAACTTTGCTCGTACATGAGTAGCTGCAGGTACTGATCCAGTTTCTGAATGTGCTTCTCAAAGTAGCCATCAAAGGCCAACTCCATGTCTTGGAGTTGGGTCAGGAGCCTGCGGAAAAGCAAGAATAAAGAACAAATGTGGTCATTTACAAGTGATGCACTCCAGCATCTCATTGATCTCTGACCGTTGAACCGTCTCCCAGTCCAGCTGGACATCCCAGTGAGGGTCGTCGTTGTCCCTGGTGGTGGTGGTGCTGGTGGTAGTGGTCTCCAGGCTTGCGAGAAGATGTCGTCCCTCTCTTGACAAAGATCGAATGGCCTCCTGCCACGGGCGAGAGCATTTAACACAACGTCATGAGCAACAATAACATTTGTAAGAAGAAATTGGTTGGCAACATTTTTGAACAATAGAACATTCTTTTTTTTTTTTTGCCGTATCTTATTTGACATTTTGTCTGCCACAACTTTTATGCAGATGCCCACACATCTGAAAAACATATTAAAAAATATTTCTGATTAAGTCCTTTTGAATTAAGTACACTTACATGTGGTACGAGTTACAAAAAAAACCCCCAAAAAAAACAAAGAATTTAATTTTAGTATTAACAGCATTGCAGGGTGGTTGACCAGACTGATCTCATAAGATGGACATGGGAACTGCAGCTACAACTTTTCTATACAGTTGTTGCAAAAAAAATAAAAAAAATCCTTGCAATGCAAAACATATCCATGCATGCTTGCATATAGTTCACTGTGCTTATCCTGCTAACTTTGCATGTTTCTTAGACTGATTTAATGAAGTTTATCGTCATTTACCCTCTAAATCCAAAATTTGACGTGGTGCCCTAGAGGCGAGGGGGAGTAACGCAGGCATTGCCCTCCCCCCAGTCGCTATTTTGGGTCTACACTCTTATGAATGACCCCCCATCCCCATTCTAGCTACACTGCAATTTCTGCCGATTCATGTAGTCTTCTATTTTATTTTTTAACTGCAATGTCTAAAAAACAATATGCTGTAAAAATGGAAACAAAAATGTGTACCTTGAGCTTCTTGTATTTTTCATTGTGAGACTCCAGGAGACTCTGGATGGCGTCGCACTCACTCGGCATGGCTGTCTCGGCCAGTTCAGTGCCGAAGGACTGCAGCAAGTGTGCCACGTCCTTCACTGTGACGGCAAAACTTTCAATGGCCTGCAACAGAAACAGAGTGGCAAGAAAATAGACAATATTCAATGGAACCTCCTTACTCATACCTACATCTACAATCTCCGTGAAATGTTAATAAATTTGTTTCAACATTTTTCATCTTCATTCCAGAGCATGTTTTGGCTGCGCAGGTTCCTTCCAGTCATTTGTGTGTATTATTTTTCTTGTCAGGCCCAGGACCGAAACTCACCACCCGCTACGGCTGTATTTTAAAATATAAATACAGTGTGCCTAATGTTCTGGGCAAGTGTTGATGTACAGCCCACTATGATACGGTACCGTTCGTAAAACAATCCAGTCGCTGTGACAGTAGTCCAGCGTGCCTCCGAACTCTGGCGTCAGCTGGTTTTCGTTGATGTACTTCAGCAGATCTGTGACGGAGCTCAGCATCACCACCTGAATGGTCACATCCGATATGTAGAGATCACATTTAAGCCTACTGACCACCGGTCACATCCACTTTCATTTTATGTCAAGTGAACCATTAAACTCAAAGCATAATTAATAATAATAATAAGTTGAGGTTTTTCCCGTCTTTTATTTTAAGTGCGGTGAACCAACTGTGTATCTTTTACTGTTTCGCACCCTTACAATAATAAAAATAATTTAACCCTTTCAGGGACAGTGGTTACTACAGTGGACAGCTTGTCATGTTATCAGCTTACAGGGTGCATGAAAGGGTTAAAAATAATAATAATGGTAATTGAACAATAGCAAATACATGAGGTTGCCTTACGGGCATTTTGAGCATGAAGTCCTCCTGGCTGAAGCGAAAGCCAATGTCAGTGACGGTGCGGTGGAAGAAGCTGGTGGGTCGGAGCACCAGCACCAGATGGAGGTTTCCGGGAAAGGAGGCCTGCGAATCCACAATGAAACAACACAAGAAAAAAATTCCAAGGGGGAGTTCTTCAAATAATTTCCCAATGATAAATATGATCTGTGAAAAAAAATCAGCTGGGTTTCAAAAGTACAATACCTTAATGGTAACACACAGCGGAAAACTAGTATGGCTGTTCTAGTCAATATAATCTTTTAAACAACTGTAACACAACAGATGTGGACGGAGCAAGTAGGAATACACGCAGGCATATATTCTTTATCCTCTGCGAAAAACGGCAAATATTATTTCAGCCTATTTGCAGCAATCTTCCTCTGTGATTCGTCATCAGAGCTACAGTTGTGCTCGTAAGTTCGTGTATGCAGAGGAGTAAGTAAATTTATGAGCGCAACTGAATGTATACTATGTCTGGAAATATCATACTGCCCCCTGGTGGTCATGGCGCACACACCAAAAAGAGCATCCCAATGAATTTATCAGAATGCACAAACTAGCATACATCATCCATTTTGTGATGCGCTTTTCCTCACAAGGGCCGCGGGGGTGCTGGAGCCTATCCCAGCCGTCTTCGGGCAGTAGGCAGGGGACACCCTGAACCAGTTGCCAGCCAATCGCAGGGCACATCGAGACGAACAACCATCCGCCCTCATACTCACACCGAGGGACAATTTAGAGTGTTCAATCAGCCTGCCATGCATGTTTTTGGAATGTGGGAGGAAACCAGAGTACCCGGAGAAAACCCACGCAGGCACGGGGAGAACATGCAAACTCCACACAGGGAGGCTGGAGCTGGAATTGAACCCGGTACCTCTGCACTGTGAGGACGATGCGCTAACCACTGGACGACTGAGCCGCCCGGCATATATCATTCTTTACATTTTATTTACTGTATGTTTTTATTAAGTCGAATAATGCAGACTAGAGTGCAAATCCTTCGTTTAAATGTGAACTCATACTTATCATGAGTGCAGTGTTCTCTTTTCCAATTGCTGTCTGACTCGTTCGGATGTGACGTAATGTTGACATTGATTTGTCCTGACGTGACCTCCCCATCGTCAATCAAGTGACATCAAGCATGCATGCAAGGTAGCGAACACGCATGACACACTCTGCCCACTTGGCTCTCCCTTTCCATCTACTTGGAGCTTCTTGCATGACTAAGCAAAAGTGTGCAGCACACACACTCACACGCACAGCGTTCCACTCATTGCCGCATTCCCACCCTCAAACTTCACCCAAACTCCTGCAGCGAGGGCGGGAAAAAAAGCCATCCAATGAGTCATTACCGGGCTGGTCCGGATCTTTGCGATTCCTCTCCGGCAACATGTCTCAGCCATGTTGTAATAGTGGGACATCAGCTTGAATTATTTTACAGCTCCATACGGACGCGGCAAACAGCAGCATCAGCGGCAGCCTCACTCACACGAGGAAGAAGGAAGGATAGAGGCAAACACTCTGTCTGCCTCATCATCTTCATCTTCATCCTCTCTGCAGAGCCTCGCGTCATCCCACTTTTTTTTCGGAGGGGGGGTGGATTTGCAGAAACAGCTCTCAGAGTGATGCAGCTGTGCAGTTTGTACGCCACTGCAAGCTCGCAACAATAACCACTGTTCAAATGAATACCTCGTAAAACAACTTCATATATTTGACTGCTGTCCAGCCGAGCCAAGCATCTTTTCCCTGTCCTCTCTGGTCCTAGTTGTTCTGTTTGTTGTGCTATTTCCTCACAGGGTGTACTATTTCCCTCCTACTACGTCATCGGTAAACAAATTAAGTGCTTGAAGAGGCCACAATTTTTGTGTCACACGGGGTGGGGGGGCACATAGGACGACACAGCTTGCTAACCAAACGTATGACAAAAAGGCTAGCTTGGAAAGGTATTTGCATATCTGCAAAACAAGTGCTCAACATTAGATTCACTATCCTAACCCAACCACAGAGGGATCGTATCAAACCAAAAAAAAAAAAAAAAACCCAGAAAAAAACCACACAGTGATGTGTCTTGCCAGTGCAAAAGGCTCTTGTGCATAAAAATGTCCATTCAAGGATGGCATAAAATATCTGAATAAGAAACCACCATTAAGTGTAAGAACTAATTTTGTGAATTTTTTTTCTCACAAAAATCAACTCGCACAATATTGTAATATATTCAGGTACTATGTTTCTTTTGCATACTATACCATACCACACCATTTTCAAGCGCTTATCCGGGATCAGGTCGCTGACTCAGCAACTTTAATAAAAATTAAACTTTTTATTCCCAACTTTAGCAGGGAACCCCACACTTCCCTTCCCCCAGCCACATCTTCCGTCTCTTCTGTCGTCGTCAAGATATATCGCAAGACACATTTTGTGTTTTTTATTTCCCCCTACACCACTCGCGATCGACTTGGGATGAATCCGTGGGCTACCGGTCGATCGCGATCCACTGGTTGGGCACCATTGCTACACACCATTACTCATCAGCCGTGCAGGACAGGTAAAAAAAAAATAAAAAAATCGCCGTCAAAAGAAACATAAAATATGCAAACTCACTGCTATTCTGGCCAATGCAGTCTTGATAGAAGCCCACGTGTCCAGTCTGCGGTCTAAAATGATGATGAATTTCACACCCGGTTGCCTTGTCCTGTTGGGAAGTCGCGTCATTGTTTTGTTGAACCTCATTTTGTTGATGTTTGATTGTCAGACATGAGGGAAAGCGTTCTTCTCTATAAGGGAACCCCCAGAAAATTTGACAGCACTTTTCTCTAGATTTGTCAGGAGACTGCAGTACCATGTGAAAATTCCCTGGACTGCTGCAAGTGCTGGCATCAGCATTACATCCGAAACAAGTGCCTGTCCGATGAGGCCACGCTGAGGCTGTGCTCAGAATGTCAACTGAACACATTTGGTGCACTGCAGCGAATTGGGGCCGTCACAGACATAAAACAAGCACGCACAGAAAACGTGTGGGTTTAATATCATTTCCATGATCAATTTTGATATCTGGCGAAGCAAATGATGCGTATATTATTACAAATAATATATTGTTGTTCATCTATCGTCACAGCTGCGATGTACAGTGACGGGCAGAACAATTAAATGGTCTTCCACTAGAGGGCAGATGGTAGAATTAACCAGTGTGTATCCACCCGGTGCCATTCATACAGTCATACTGAGTCAGTCAGTGTGCAAGTACATTGAGACATGAATTTAATATAAATTCTTTTTGTGACTTTTGTGTGTGCGGACATGCAGTGAAATTGATTGAATGTGATGTGATGCCTTTGCTTGATCATGATTGAGAAGCGGTGTTCTATTTGCTGAACAAGCTGATAACATTCAGAATTTTTATTGTCTGAGCACATCACACCTAATTCGTGGCCAAAGGCATTCATGATTCGATATAGAGAAATTATAATAACTTGAGAATGCAGTATCTGTCGAAATTGCGTGTGGATGCTGAAGAGTTGACATTGAACGAAAAAGTGTCCGCAATAGTTGGAAGGTGTGACGTGAGGTGTCATGAATGAGATCAAGTTTGAAGTTGAGAAGGAGGTAAACATGTCGATATCATTAACACAATTATTTTTTTTTTTTACTTCATGAGGGGCTTTGTGTGAGAGAGAGAGAGAGAGAGAGAAAGAGAGAAAGAGAGAAAGAGAAAGAGAGAGAGAGAGAGAGAGAGAGAGAGAGAAAGAGAGAGAGAGAGACAGAGACAGAGAGACAGAGAAAGAGGGAGAGAGACGCAATGACACACCGAGGGATGAGCGTGAGGTACGTGAAGACTTTGGCCAAGGCCTCCTCCGGTATGTCCTTAAAGGCCGAGCTTTCCGGGAGCGTGATGATGATGCTGGAGTCTTCTCCACGGCCACCTGAGGCGGACAAACATACAGTATGTGCACTTCGCCGTAAGGTCACTTCACATGTGGCTAGTCATTATGATCAGAATAAGACTTTACCTGACAAGTATGCAATCTGTTTCTCGATATAGCCGCCGACCTCCTTCATGCTCACGGGAACCGCCACCTCTGCAGGAGAATAGAAAAGTCTCAAACACGGTCTACCTCATTACTTTGAGGTGGGAAACGATTTACAACACTGTGAGCCGCCTTTGTTCCAAAGACGTCACAATGACGAGAGGTATGGCTTATAAAATGTGTTTTATGTTCACTGTAACGTCATTATTCTGCTGGTGTTTGTACTGTCTCTTGACAATTTCCACAAATGAGATCACAGGGAAGGACAAAATATATGAATGAACAAATAGTAAAACAAACCTATAAGAAACTAGAAACGCTGATTATATAAATTTATCATTTACACCATTAACTTCAACTAATGAAAGGATGGGCAAAATGGAAAGAAACAAAGAAATGGCAAATGACATACGGCATTTAAAAAAGTACCAACACAAAAATGGTCTGTTGTTTACTAATAATTGTCATTCTTTGTATCTTAATATGTGTACATTTTTTCCCCACAGAGTAATTTTTTTGTGTTATTTTTGTTATTTTGACTTCAAAATGGCGCCGCGTGAGTGGCTGCCTTTCCAGCAGCTCCTATATTTTGTTGTCCTACTTCTTCCTTTCATAACTTTGCTGCTGTGAAATTGAAATTTCTCCATTGCGAGACTAATAAAGGTTTTCTTATCTTATCTTATCTTAATTCTCATCTATTTCTCTTCAAAATGTACTTTAAATATGCATTTCATTTCATTTCATTTATTTTTACCATTTTTAATGAAATAAAAATAAATGTCATGATAATAAAATAAAAGATAAAAACATAAAATAAATAATTGCTTGGAATTCCACACAGCATGAGACTGGAGCCCTTATTTTTGTGTCTTATTTGCTTTGATTGTGTTTATCTCGTTCGTGTTTCACTGGCTCATTTTATTTTTGACTGTTACTTTTTTTTTTTTAAATGACATGTTCAATTGTTTTATATTCACTTTTTACAGCTCTTTTGGATTCAAACGTGGTTGTATTTAACCCTTTCATGCACCCTGTAACCTGATAACATGATAAGCTGTCCACACACTAAATAATTGGTGTACTCTAAGTTTTGTAGCCTCTTTTTCAGGAGTATTTCAAAACATTACATCATTTATAAGGCTGCATTACAGGCCAACATGGCCAAAATAAACCTTTATCTCCTACATCCGAAAGCAAATCATAAATCAAAACAAACTCACTTGCTAAAAGTGACGTGTTGTGTCACTAATGCGATAGCCGAGAAGATGGTGCTTGATCCCTCCAGAGTATTTGCTCATGTTCAATGGAGCGAAATTAAAAATGAATTTGGGCAGAATGCCGGAAAAAGCAAGGTGGTGGAAAAAGATCAGAGAAGGTGAATGAAAGAGCGAGTGAACCGGGCGAGCGTTTGGCCGCACGCAGCAAAGGTCGTAATGGGGTGTGTCGGGCTTCTGTGGGAGCGTGTAATGATCTTGGCTGCTACCTGCTGAATATTTGATGCACACGTGTGTGTGTGTGTGTGTGTGTGTGTGTGTGTGTGTGTGTGTGTGTGTGTGTGTGTGTGTGTGTGTGTGTGTGTGTAACAGAGCGAGAGAGC
>CAAKHF010009801.1:16686-26986 GCA_901007745.1 Hippocampus kuda | reverse complement strand
AATTTTAGGAGCGTACTGAAGGGAGCAGATGGTGTGTGTGTGTGTGTGCGTGTGCGTGTGTGTTGCGAGAGATGACTTTCCAACGAGCGGGTGGGGAACAGGGGGGATTACGGGAGGGCAGGTGAAGGTATGGATGAAGCCGTCACTTCCCTTTGTGAGAGTGTGGAGCCGGGAGAGATGAGAGAATGATCTCCCACACAAGGCTGCAGGGATGCTTACACTAACACTTTCTCTGCTACAGCAATAGGGGGGAGCGGGGGGGCGGGATGTCACAGGGCTGGGAGGAGATCAATGTTCACAACACAAACACGGCCATGGATGCAGGCCTGAGCCCTGATGATGTTATACTTTCTCCTCTTTGCCATCTTACAGTAAATTAACGCAGGAAGTACAAGTGTGTTATTACTTCTTGGGCAATGGTGCATCAGCGCTTCATTCGCAAGAAAGCAGTGATCATTTCAACAAATGAAACCAATGGACCGCGACTGACTGGCGACCTGTTCAATGAGTGCCCCGCCTCTCGGCTATAGTCAGTTGAGGTAGGCTCCAGTTCACCTGCAACCGGAATGAGGACACGGGAAATGGATGGATGGACTGAAAAAAAAGAGAACATACTTGTGGCACCTGGAGAAATCTGCACATGAGCCTAAAATCACAAATGTAGTAGGAAATATTGTCGCAGCTGACTATGGGTGAGCAGTGTGGTACACTCTGGGCTGGTCGTCACAGACAACCATTCCCAACACACCTAGAGCGGAGATAAAAAGTCTACACACCTTTGTATGAATATCAGGTGTTTGTGATTTAAAAAAAAAAGACCAAGATTAAAAAATTTAAAAAAAATTCCTACCATGAGTGCCACCTATAAACTCTACTGGGCAAAAATAGACATCTTTTACGAGAGGGAAAGTACAAAAAAATAAACAAGTGAAATAACGTGGTTGCACAAAGTGTACACAGCTGCTTAAAACTGGAATGTGGCTTTGTTTCGAATGAACTCATCACGTTTACATGTAAGACAATTGACAGTTCACCGTGGTTTTAAAAAGTCATGGTTTCACTTGTCACCGGTAATGACTTTTTTTTTTTTTTTAGGAGACTTGTAAGCAACTGATATGATTAGATTTATTCACGAGATGTTGATATTCCAATATATGCTGTGGCATACTGCAGCTCGGTGAAGGAGTGCGTGACGTGTTGCTTTAGGTCGTTCATGTGCAGCCACACAATTTTGAATGCAGGAAGAACCCTGAAGCATGTTAATATATTTTTTAAAATAAATTGTCTTTGATAAGTCCAAAAATAACAACTTCTTTGCAGACTGAAATGCTTTTAACGTGTACAAAAAAAAGCGTGCAAGTTGGAGTCACTGAAGAGAAGTAAAATGCCTTCAGTGTGATTACACTTCAATTTGTGTTTTTTTTTTTTTACGAAAAGGCAAGATTAGCTGAAGAATGGCACCGTGAAACAAAATTGCCAGCCTCATTATAGACAAATCCAAAAACGTGTACGTATATTACGTTGCTTGAAGACTGAATTACCTTAAATGTTTATCAAACAAGTATGTTTAGTTTATTGAAGACTGCCTTAATTTTTTACAAAACCAGGTTCACTGAGGACTGACTGAATTGCCTCTAATGTTTACCAGAACTCTGAGTCGGAGGCTCGGGTAATTGAGGACTAAAATGTTATGGAGCACCACTCAGTGTCACCATTGAAAACGCTTAGCTTGTTAAGTGCAAAAACAAGCTGCTTCATCGTCACCGACGTTAATGCTAGATCTAACTAGGGATCTTTAACCAATCACAATAAGCTCTAATGTGCTCTCGCTCTATCCATCCTTTACAATGCAGAATTTGCCATTTCGACACCCCCATCCCACTCTCATAAAATGTCCAAATGTCACAGCGTTGACTTGCCAGGAGCTGACACGCTGTGTCTATTCGAGCCTGCCCCAGTACACACCCCTGCAGGATACTACCTAGGTTGGAGCGACTCTGCCTTTGACATAACACACACCCAACCCCCGCAGGTGGGCAAAGAGGAGGTGAGGCAGTGTGTTCAAACTGTCAGATATATCGATTTACTATGAGAAGGCCAGGGAAGGCGAGAGCGGGGCATTAAGGGCCCGGCGCCTCCGCGTATAGGTAATAGTTTACAGCAGGCCTGTGTCCGTCGAGGCTCGGCATACAAATACACACGAGAAGACTCCCACGGAGATGCGCAGTAGTTGTGGGTAAGTTGACACGGAGAAAAAGAGAATGGAATTGTCGGCGTTATCGCTGGAGAGTGTTTGAAGACAGAAAGCAACAGGGGGGGAAAAAAAAAAAACCTCAGTGGATGTTGCAGTCTCGCACAGTGTGAGCGCAGGCGTGTTGGTTGTGTGTTGTGTTCAACAGCGCAGTTTCATGAAATATGCATGAAGCATGTTTGATACCCTGCACACCAGCCCAACCCCTCCCCTCACAGACCAGCATCTTTGCAAGATCCTTGGAATCCACAAGAACATTCAAAACACTTTAATTTCGGTGGGGTATATTCTGTACATATGGGGGGGGGGGATGTTCGTTACCACCTACTGTCAGACCAATACCAGTACAATTGTTCGCTCTTTGAGTACTCACTTATACAGAGAACCGGTACCTCAATTATGTTTTGACATCGGACATTTCAGTAAACAGAATGACAGAATATTGTGGACCAAATCATTTTCTGACACAGAGCAACAATTACTGGCAAGGAGGTCTTACTTGAGGTCAGATTTATTTATTTATTTTTTTGCCTTAAGTATCGGTGGCAGGTATCAGCAACCTCCACAGTACCCACTCCTTAAAAATAAGGCCCGATAACAATGGCTGGTATCGGTAGTCACCAATGCCTACTATATAGGGACAAAAGGCCAAAATGCTTCGGGAATTATCGACGTACAGTGGTATGAAAAACCTGTTAACATAATTCCTGCACACGTTCTGTAAATCCTAACAATCTCACTTCTCAAATATCACTGTGTTTTTCTGCTACATGACTGACTGGGATCACTGATCCGAGCAACCGATGATTTATAAAGGAAAATCTTGAAAACAATCTGCTATGCAATTTCATATGGACACAGAGCAGGTGGAGGTAGGACTCACGGGAAGAAGTCGAGGAAAATTAATGTGTGAAATCATCGGCCATCACTCCTACATTACTTCCCTAAAAGCAGCTTCTGTATGCGGGTGAACCAGTGTCCCAGTTTGAGTGTTAAAATAGCCCCGATCCACAAACCCTCTCGAAACTACTCTGCATTTCAAGTCAAGTCCTGCACGCGGGTGTTGGTAAAATATTCAATTTTTTAAATATTATTTAATAACTGGGAGGGGGTGGCACGGTGGGCGTCGTTAGCCCGTCCACCTCACACTGCAGAGGTGCAGGCTTCAATTCCAGCTGCGGCCTTCCTCTGTGGAGTTTGCATGTTCTCCACGTGCCTGCGTGGGTTTTCTCTGGGTACTGCGGTTTCCTCCACATTCCAAAAACATGCATGGCAGCTTAATGGAACACTCTAAATTGTCCCTACGTGTTATTATGAGTGTGAATGGTTGTTTGTCTATTTATGCCTTGCGATTGGCTGGCAAACAGTTCAGGGTGTAGAAAATGGATGGATGGATGGATAATAACTGGGGCAATATGTATAATTTTAGGGCACTCGTTAGCTCCTGAGGTATGTCCGTATGTGTGTGTCAATTTGGCTTTTAAGTTACTGCAACTTTGTAATTAAGAAGCCATTTGCAGCGGCGCAAATGAACAACAAACTCCTTCAAGCGGAACAAACAAGCTCAAAACAAACTTGCATACAAACGCAGTCTCACCAGGAGACCAGTCCATCTGTTTGTTGAGGGACTCTTTTTCCGGTTTGGTTTTTTTCGCAAACACCCACACCCCCCCACCCCCACACACACACACACCAGTGAGAATGCAGACATGACATCATATTTTTCCATCTCTGCAAAAGGTTTGGACTAAATGCATGACTGGAGCTGTGCCCGCAATGTGGTGTGTCAGGGTCCTGGTCTATCATTTCAATGTAGAGTCACCTTTTATTTGCATTCGTCTCAGCCTTCTGTTGTGACTGTTTTATCTTCAACACCTCTGTCTTTTGTTTGGCTGCCATGCCCTGTGAGCACTGTTTAATTTCCAAACCGTCTCCCTCGGGAAGCGCAAGAGGTGAGGAGGGATGGAGGGAAAGGGAGGGAGATGTAGACAGGGGAGGACACGGCCAAAGACACTTCATTAATCAATCAACCAGCTTTGAAAATTTAGCTAATTAAGGGCTAATTAAGGTTCTGGGCGGCAAGCCAGCTGGTGCCCTGATGCGCCCATGTCGACGAGACCCTCGTGCCGCTGCAGATGACACTGAATATAAACACCCCTCCCTCCCTCCCTTGCCCCTGCTGCGTTATTAATCCGGCGCAGCAGACAAGGCTCACAAGGCTCCTGTCACGGCATTTGTCTTTTTCTTACCGGGAAAAGGTCGGTGGTCCTTACGGTGTCATCGGGACTCTGGCTTCTTCCGTTCTTGTCATGTTGCTGCCAATTCCCTCGGCGTGACACGCTGGCGCGCCAGGCACGCTGGATGCTGGAAAGCGAAGGAAGTTTGAGTGATGGCGAAGCAAATAAATTCACCTGAACTCACATAAGGTGATAAGGGGTGGAAAGCCTACGTCTAATGAGAACCATTGCAAGATCGGTATCAAATTAGAAAAACCTCCAAACGATGATATAGACAATTATAAACCGAATAACCTAAAGTTAGTTTTTGACTGTCTGTGAGGATGTGAATGTGGAAATGCGGCGTTCTGATTTGCGATTGGGTGACAAATCCAAGGGCAAGCGCACAAACCTGTTGAACCAGATTTTATTGTGTTATTGCTTGTTATCCGCTTGTTGCACACGCAAAATCTGTGACTTGCGATATGTGTGGCACAAGGGAAGCCGTAACTCCAAAGTGGCCCGCCACGAAAAATTGGTTTGACACCGTGCTTTAAAATGATCAGGATTCTGGAGCTGATCATTGTTAAAAAACAAAACAAAACAAAACAAACAAACAAAAATCTGATCAGAAAATGGATCAATCTATCCAAAAGTTATACACCACGTACCACCTTAAAAATATTTAGCTCTCCAAGCACCTGAATGACCAACGTTAAGATACAATTGTGTAGTGCTCATCATAAATGAGACAGAGGTTTTATTCCTAAAAAGTATATTCAATACCATTGGAAGTCACTGTAACATGATGCATTAACACTGCGCTTAAATAGAGGAAAGGTAAAATAACTGTTTTGAAATAACGATTCAATTCAAATGCATCACAAAGAAATGTTGATTTTCAAAAAAATCACAATTGTAAAAACAAACTCTTTTCCAAGATTAAATGTACACTTAAAAGTTAAATACAACTGAATTGTGCTGTCATTTTTGTGCCTTCCCGTGGATGATGTCGCAGCGCAGCGTTTCTCTTCCTTGAGTGTGGATTTCTTCATTTTCTTTTTGAACTTTATTGTGCGCCTGTAGAACGTTTTCAGCCTGCCCTAACCTCTTCCCACTCTTCAGGGCGCACACCTCCGAAAGACTTCCTCTCACTCTCCACTTTCTGTTCATCCACCAAGTGGCCCCGACACCGAGGGTCACCGTGGGGTGTCGCATCAATTGCCCGATGGAGAAACCCAATTCACCTCCGCTGGAGTGGAGAGACAGCTGAAGCAAATGGAACAAATTGAATCAAGAAGCAGAAAGCTCACCAAACCACTACCTTTGCCCTTTTCTTGCCTACAACCCCATTTTTGCCACTTTTCCTCTCGTCTCCATTCCCTTTTGAGCCACCGCTTTCCCTGGAAGTCGGTCTCGGCCCTCTGCGTGGCAATCATATTAACTCTACACAGAAACAATGGCTTTCGTTTTCTAATCTCCACTTTCATGGAAGGAAAAGCCGCGGGCGAGAGCCGTTTTCACACTGTTCCACTTCGGCAACGTGGCGTCGACTCTCAACAAGGGGGAGCCTTGACTAAATCTGAACAACAGCTGGGAGGCAATGAGCGCACCGGTCATGTGCAAGGTGAAAGTGACCAAATAATGAGAAGGACGGGCTTTTGGTAAGTCAAGCAATCACACAGGTGAGACTCACACAATAGCCTTGATTTCCAAGTGTGGCTGCTGTTGCCCGCGGCGATGAAGCCTGTTGTCTGCCTCCACCTCGCCCCTCTGGAGGTGCCTGAGGATGAGCAAGGATGAAAAAGAGACAGGGGAGAGATGAGCCAGGGGTGGGATTTCAAGGCACCGTTCGGGTTTCTAATTAGGGTTACAAGCCAGTGTTTTGGATTTAAAGTCGAGTTGTAAGCCTCGAATAGAGTTTTAAGATCAGAGTCGGGCTTCAAAGGTCAGATAAAGGTTTCAAAATTTGTGTTTCAAGCTTCGGTTAGAGCATTGGTCACCAACGTGAGGCCCGTGGGCCCCCAAGGACCACATGCGTAGCTGGCGGGCCACTTCTAAAAATAGCTCAGCAATGATGGGACAATTGTGATTTCCTAGTAATGTTGATCATTTCAAAATTTGAAAGTTAATTTTTTTTATACAATTAAAATTCTCATTATTATGAGAAAACATTAACATGATAAGTGTGTTCACATAAATGAATAGCATTAATTGCTAATCGTAACATATAATAATAACCAGGCCCCGCCCCAATTTCAATATATGCCTTAAAACGATATATTTTTCCCGAAGATATTTTTCCCGAAAAAAATTCCATTAACCGACTAATGAGCCAATACATTCAAAAATACATATATGTATCATGGATAAAGTAATTTCCTTTCTTTCTTTTTTTTCACATATGAATTACAAACATTTACAATACTTTGTCCATCAGTACTTGGCAAAATTGGCAGATTATTTATTTCTTTCTTTTTTAGGGGCAGGGGTTTGGAACGTCATTACCTTTCATTTTTATTTAATTGCATTTTTCTACAGGGCTATGGTTTCAAAGAAGGGGGTTCAACCCAGGTTTGAGTTTTCAGTAGGGGCTGAAGACAGGGTTAGGGTTTTAAATTAGGCGACTAAGCCTATGGTTGGGCGCCAACCTATGGTTAGGGTTTGAAATCAAGGTTTTGTGACAGGGTAATATTTTCTGATTAGGGTTTCAAGCCTGGGTTATGGTATTTGAATAAGGGATTCAAGACAGGGTAAGGATTTCAAATTCAGGTTTTAAGTCTGGGTTGGGTTTCCAAATTATGATGAGAGTTAAAAATGACAGATTCAAATCTGGACTAACTTTTAAAATTAAGGTTTCAAGACAGAGTGAGGGGTGCAAATTAGGGATTCAGGCCTGGGTGCGGGTTTCGAAAAGAGGTTAAGGTTTTAAATTACATTTTCAAGCCTAGGTTAGAGTTTCAAGTGAGTCTTTCAAGTCAAGGTTACAGTTTTAAAGAAAGGGCATTTCATGCCAGGATTGGGCTTTCAAAGTGGTGCTTCTAGACAGGGTTAGCATTTCAAATTCGGGTTTCAAGACTGAGTTGGGGCTCCAAACAAGGGTCTGGGTTACAAATTAGGGTTTCCATGAAGGGTCATTGTTTCAGATGAGGATGTCAAGACTGAGTTATGTTTCAAATGAAGGATAGGGTTTCAATTCCGAATTCCAACCCTGGGTTAGGGTTTCAAAGTACCGTTTGTGCAACATATTACAAATATGTAAAAAAAAAAAAAAACAGGAGGTCGAATTTCCCCTGCAGTATCGGAGGTGTTTGACCTTTGAGGTATGCTATCGGTTGTTTGGGAATTTGCGTCAATATTGCGGTATGTGCCGTCTTACCTCTCCACCTTGGGAGCTGTTTGCCCTCCACTGTGATTGCAATAGCGATGATAGCGCCTCACTTCTTCCTGCACGGAGAAAGAGCAAAACATATCGGTCAAAAACAAGTGCAGACATGACAAAGCAGGCAAGTGTTTCTTTCTATGAAGGAGTTTGGTGCTGAACCAAATGAGCCTTTTCAACCCTGGCAGGGGTTAGCACTCTAATGAGAGTCATTCTGGTTTACCATATCTCTCTCTAAGCTGTTTATTGGTCACAAGACTGTATTTCTCGATCTGTTCACATGAATGTAAATAACATAAGAGTCCAGTTAGAGGCTGATTGTGCGTTAATGTGTGCGCGTGCGCATGTGTGTGTGCATGTGTGCCGATCAGCCAAACAGCGGCAGCAGTCCAAGGTGTCGTGCTGCCACCGAGCTCATAGCGACTATGCAGAGGGAAGCAAATGAGCAATGCGACTTGATCCGGCATTTTTCTGCTCGCCATCAAGCGGTGCCTTGAGATACGTGTTAAATTCATTCTTTGACTGTGCTTGAAACCAAAATAATAACAAAAATCAAGAATCTTTATAAATTACATAAATCGAAATGCCATCAATCCGCTTCTACTCGAGCTGGGCATTTTATAAATATAGTTTAATTGGGATTTTTTTATCCCCCCGCCCCTCAATATTGCAGTTGAAATTTAATATACGGATATTTTTTTCAAGGTCATCTTCCCATGGTTTTTTTTTTTGTTTTTTTTAACCACCACAAGCAAAAAGTAAATTTGTCTGTGCTGCAATAAACAACATCAGATTAACTACATATAAATATTTTGCTTTTATAGGTTAGGCTTACATGAAAATAAAGACAAATGAACCATGGATTGATCAGAAATTAAATTCT
The DNA here is from genome assembly GCA_901007745.1 of Hippocampus kuda. NCBI lineage: Eukaryota > Metazoa > Chordata > Actinopteri > Syngnathiformes > Syngnathidae > Hippocampus > Hippocampus kuda. The sequence goes on along the minus strand of CAAKHF010009801.1, from coordinate 18,254 downwards.
ACTTCAATTCCAGTTGTGCATTTACTGAACACTGACTTGCAGTCCTTTGAGCATTCACTTCACAAAATTCTATCTAACATGTGTGGCATAAACATAAATCGGACAGACTTTATCATTTCAATTGTTCGTGTTTCAACTATAAGGCGCATCTAAAAGCATTAAATTTTCTCAAAACCCGACAGTGTGCCTTATATCTGGATCACTATTCTGATTTTAGTATTGAGTATATATATTTAATATATTCAAAGTTGTTTACAGCAGTTTGTTACAGCTGCAGCGGTTGTAAAAGCTCTATATAAATAAAGCTGGATTGTATTGTATTGTATTCCCTTTCACTAGTTTCGTGAATGCATAACACAAATGCAGCCACTATTGTAACTTCTATTCCATGCACCTTATAATGAGGTGCACCCTAGTTATATAGTTATAAAGTTATATTGTTGTTTTAAAAACAGAAGTAATTGCCTTTGTTTTAGGTTTAGTTTGACACTATACTTTAACAGGGAGTAAAATTTAACAGCTTGAAGCCTGTTTTGGAAGATCTGTTCATAATACCAAACTGCTGCTTGTTAAGTGGGCTGGAGTCAGCTGGGAAATGCTCCAGCCCACCTAAGACCTCAATGAGAATACCGTTCTGAATATTGTAACCAGTAAATTTATATTATGGAACCGAACATCTGCAGTGGGAATGAGTGCAACTGTTTAAAAACAACAACAACAAAAAGAAACCCAATTTAAAAAAAATAAAAAAAAAACTCTAAACTACATGAACAAAAAAAATAAGTTTTCTCGAGCCAGATGTTCAATTAAACATCGGGGTCCATGATAAATTGTCCAAAGTTGGCTCTTATTTTCATCTGAAAAGAGATTTATCTCATCCAACATCATTCATTACGAATTCAGCGTTCCACTACTACATCTTCATGACAAGATAATAGAATTTTTAATTCGGACGGCAATATTTCAAAAGTGAACTATCACATATTAAAAGTTACATCGGAGGCAGAGTCGCTCGTCTTATTTTGCAGATGCCTTCATGATTGTCCTGCGGCATCTGAGTGTTTACAACCGGCCATAAAGAGCGGGTCACCGCAGAGGATAAAAAACACTTCAAAGTTGAACGTGAGCAAAAAGGAGCAAGGTGGCTGAGGCTGATGACAGGAGAACCGCAATAGTTCAAATCGATAGAATGATTGCATGGAACATCGATATGAACATCACATTACCCTGCTCGGCGGATGCGTGGCAACAACAACATCACATTACTTTCAAATTCTTAAAAAAAAAAAAAAGGCGATCGATACGCTTTGCGGCACGGATAGTACTTCCCTAATGAAAAATTTGTGGATGCATTCCTAAAATCGTTTGTACTTGTGTTATTCACATTCATGACTATAAATCCATGCGCATTTTCTTCCACTAACATGCACCTGACTTCATGGTAACACACACGGCCAGGTCAGCATGTTTATGCATACACACACACACACACACACACACACACACACACTCACACACTTAGTGCGCATTCAACAAAACACTTTTTATCCGAACACCATAGCACTCTT
>CAAKHF010009801.1:1766-16438 GCA_901007745.1 Hippocampus kuda | reverse complement strand
CATTCAACACGCGCATCAATCTCCCTTCGTTGGACTGGCAGCGTGAAACATCTGCATTGGTCTAATATCTGGTGAGCTGCAGCTGGAAACACAAGGAAGTGAGTGATGAGGAGAAGCCGCAACTGTTGAGATGCACATTGAACCTGAATTAGCGAAAATCAATTTCCTTTAAAAGGAACATATTACCCAAAAAAAAAATTGACTTTTTAATTCCTTGAAAACAATAATTTGGGTCTGTCAACTGACGGATTAAACAGCCACGTAAATGTTTTATTTGCCTATTACATTTCTTTAAAAAAAAAAAAAAAATTTTTCTGGTCTTTATGGGAAATTATTATTATTATGTTTTTTTTTTGTTTTTGTTTTTACACTGAGCTCCGCTTCGGGAAGTCAAAGCAAGCAGTCAATTGTAGCACACACGAGCCGGGTAGATGAGATGACAAGAGTCAGCCCTCCCAAGTAACTCATTAGAGATGTGCAAATGCCTGCTGGATTGCACACACTTGCCAGTGACAACCGCACTGACCGGTTAGATATCAACCATTGTTATGCATCCACTTGCTGGCAGTGGCGTTTTCTGCTGTGTTCAATACATGCAGCCACATGGGAGGGGTGGCAGATTCCGTGACGCCCCTCTCCCCCAAAGGCTTCGTGGAATGCTTTTTCATTGGCATTTGTATCGAAAATGTGCGCCCCCTTGTGGAGACGTTATGTTATTATGTTGTTCAAAGATCGGCACGGTGATCGACTGGTTAGCACGTCCGCCTCACAGCGAGGAGGTGCAGGGTTTGATTCCAGCTCCGGCCTTTCTGTGTGGAGTTTTGATGTTCTGCTCGTGAATCTGTGGGTTTTCTCCGCGTACTCCTCCCACATTCCAAAACTGTGCATGGCAGGTTAATGGAGCACTCTAAATTCTCCCTAGGTGTGATTGCGAGCGCAAATGGTTGTTCGTCTGTGCGTGCCCTGCGATTGGCTGGCAACCAGTTCAAGGGTGTACCCCGCCTACCGCTCGAAGACGGCTGGCATAGGCTCCAGCACGCTCACAACCCTCGTGAGGATTCAGCGGTTTCAGATAATGGATGGATGGATGTTCAATACCTGTAATGTATCTTTGGTAATGTGCAAGTGTGAATTTTTCCTTCTCAGAAGACTTTCCAAATTGAGAAAGGGTGATAAAAGGATCTTAAAATTACCCAAAATCACAAGCCAATTATCATATTTCCCCACATTCGTTTCAAAGCCTTGTCATTAAGACCTTTTGACAGCAACAAATTATTTTACACTAGAGGCTCTATTTTTATGAGCGGCATAAATCCGATGCGGTGTGTGGCATATCTCCGCGAGGGGGCAAATTAGTCAAAGCCGACTTCTATTATAAGAAATAAAGACGGCTCCTTTCGTAGCCTTTAAATGCATGGTGACATGGTGTCGACATGGGAGAAGCATATCTGAGCCTTGGCTGGTACAAAAATCAAGATAGGCCCATATTTGCGTACTAATGCATGATAAAAAATAGAGCTCTTTGTCTTCAATTGCCAAGTTACAAATTGCTGCTAAATAAGCCAATTTTATGAAGTATTACTTTGCACACTAGACTATTCATGAGACGTTCCAAATGACGTAATGACAGACAAGTCTAAAGTTAATAAGTTACATTTTGAATGATAGTTGATCTCAACTAAAAGTTCTTCATTCACAATTCATCTAATTGTAACTCCCCTTACATAAATACCGTCGAACTAAAATATTTTGTTGTAGTTGTGCTAACCAAAACATTAGACAGCTCCGTGTGACGTGGTCCTTTAACGGGCAAATACTTAAAAAGAGGTTTTGGGGGGAGGCACATATTTATAAAGCAAGGTAAGGACCCGGAGAAGAAGAAAGACATCTATGAGGCGGGCAGAGCGAGATCATGATCACCAAGTGGAGAAAAATGCAAAATGGAGCACTTGAGATTATTCCCTCTGTGATGATGTACTGGGAGAGAGAGGGGCTCTGGCGAAGATACGGTGAAGGAGGGGAGGAAATGAAAGCGTGTTCTCACAGACACACGCGCACAAATTCGCTCGCTTCCATCATGGTGAGATTTTTTTTTCTTCAGCGATCAAATCGCAAGCCCACTCATTCGGGATGTTCGCACGGCAACTTTTACTCCGGTGTAGCATCGGGGCTGCCCCCCGCAGAGCGTTCACACGTACAAAGTTATACCGGTGTAGCCCCTGAAAACAGCTTTAAACCAGAGCAAATTTAACCCTGCTCAGGAGGTGGTTTAAAAATTTACTCTGGAGTAAATGCTAGCTTGTGGGGCAGGACCGATATAAAATGGGACATGTGAACACTACAGGGGTAGACTTGCTACATGTGAAAAGAGTTGATGACATACGGATATTGCATAAATTGCATCTGGGTAGTTTGCACTTCTTTCCTTTCTCTCTCTCATCCTTTCATCATCTGATAGACCACAGCGTTAATTTGTCTGGAGAAGTATAAAGCATGTTTTTTCGATATGTCTCAAACAAGGCGGGGAAAAGGAAGTACACTTTACGCATGCGCATGTTTTATTTCCGTATTGCACGGCCGCAGAAACTGCCGTGTGAACGCAAGTGGGGCTGCACCGGGGTTAACGCGCTTCTCTTTAGTAAGCAGCTTTATACGTGTGAACGCTCCACAAAATGTACACCGGTGTACGATATAACGCGACAAAATACGTCGGTGTGGCACCGATGCAAATGTGTGCCGTGTGAACACCCCTATTGAGTCGATACGTTCACCCTGCAAGTCAGAGAAATGGCTGCAAACATGGCAAGAGCGACCACATTCAATAGGCGCAACTAATTAAATCTAATAAAAGAGTGCAAAAATTCTGTCCTGACAAAGAGGCTGAGGTTTGGATTAAACTGGATAATCGCTTTTATCTCGCGAAATAAGAGCCCCAGAAGATGAGAAACAGCTTTCGGTATGATGTAGTGCAGCTCTCCACCAAATTAAACAATAGTCTGATGCATCAACGTGAGAAATGACTTTGAAAGTGAGCATGACCTTTGTAAAGGAATAAGTTTTGGCACAATTCTTCTGGTTCAACACCCATTTCTCTTTCCCAGGCATACGGTGCTCGAGAACTTGATACAAACATAACGATACTGGGGCTTAAGGGGAGCACCCCCCCACCCCCATGAAGCCCCGATGTTTCTGAAAGATTGTTCCTGTGGTATGAAGTGTGATAAAAGTCATTTTCCCGATCCGAAACGGAACGACAGCCCATTGGGAAGCGATTTGAAGCGTGCGTTATATGCGAACGCAAATAGAGGAACAGCTGCTTTTGATGAAAATGTGTGTTACCTGTCTCATGAGTTATTCATCACAATAAAAATGAGAAGTGTTTGCCACCACCGCTAGTTACCACAGAAGCCTAACAGTCAGCCACAATTCGATTTCTTCCTCGACGACACTTCCTTCTTTGTATCTATGGCAATCTGAATGCACGGTTGCATCATGCTGCCAAGATTAGTCGACTAGTGACAATTGTGTCATTTATCAAAATCGCTGACGACTCATTTCAAAATTGAGGTCGTTCATTATTATTATTATTATTATGTATTTATTTATTTATTTATTTTACATTTTGTTTTTAGCACAAAACTGCAGAAAAACAAAACTGTACAACAAAACAAAACTGTACCTTCCGCTGCCTTGTCTCCCTTTATCTCCTTGATGAAAATGTGCAGTCGATCGGCGCACTAGGGGTCAGCCGCGATGTCACTGGAAAACTTACAGCCAAACATAAAACGGCTAACAGGCAACTGAGCTTGAAAATCTGCAAGACAGAACTTGCCTCTCGTGATTCACGAGCATCTGGAAAAGAAGCAGGTTGTGGCTGTTTCCATTTCTGACGAAGAGGGCCATCTCTGTGAGCTATTTGGCTAGTTAGCCGCTAACATTAGCCAGCTGCGTTACAGCAATAGAATTATACTTTAAATTCGGATGGACGACTTTGTTACCAGGCATGCGACATGCACACCTGGGCAAGCCAATGTCCTAACTCAAAATCTTGAATGTGTCATAATAACAAGCGTGAAAAGTGGCAGACTTAGTTCGGGGCAAGGCGATTTGCAATTGTCCGTGCCCAGATCGTTCATTGTTTGTTCTGCTATGTTCATTCGGGTTTCATCGGTTCTTAGTTTTGATTGACACTGTCACGGACACGTGCATTTAACAGTACTGTCGATGACATGGCAAGGAGCAGATTTAAGTATGATGCCACGCACTAAACAAAAACGCGATACACATCTCATTAGGATGTGAAAATATTGCCGGCGGTACGGACATATCAGACACTTGAGAAAAATGATATCCTCCCCGTCGTAAACTATCCTCCTACTTCGATCACAGCATCTGTGATTCCAGGCTGAGGCGCGAGCAAATGTTCTGATTAAGACTGTTGCATGCTGGGGCACTCCGATCGGGAGCGACCTCATGCCGGATCGTGATGGATGACTTCATCATTTCGCCTACAAGTGCTGCGTCAACAATGCCACCTGCACTGTGTATTTCATGCCTAACCCCATTACGCAGAGAGCTAAAGAAAAAGCGGCCCACCGCCCCCACCCCACCCCCGTCGCTGTGGCGTGCTGCTTAAATAAGCTCTGTGTAAAATGCTTAACAGCACCAGCCCGTTGGCCGTTAAAATCTGCGCGGTCCCATTGATTATGGGGTAATAGCTGGACAGATGAACGTGCCTCTCAGCGGAAGGGTGGGGCGGGGGATGGAGAAGGATGAACCTGAATCACTCTCACAGACATCGGCAAGTGGAGCGGCCTCTCTATCCACTAAACTGCATTTCTATATCCTCACTCATATTTCACACGCCGATTACTGCTTAGAGTGCTTTCTCCAGGGGGCCAGAAAGTCTCCTCCACGGAGGTGAACTCCTCCTGAGGAGATAAGCGGCGTCAATTTGGGGGAAATGTCATTTTTGGGGAGAATGAAACTCTACTGTCAGGTAGAGTTGTGGGAATGGATTGGAGCAGGTCTCAAAGGGGGGAGGGAAAAAAAAATTGCAAGTTTAAGCAGCGGCATCCATGCGTGCGCACGGATGTGTGTCGGTGCACATGTGTGTATGTCGCATCCATTGTAATACATTGGCGTGCGAGGTGGAAAAGCCGTGAAGGAACAGCGTTCGCACTGCTCGCAAAGCTCGAGGTGCTCAGCCGCCAATAATGTGCAATACTACATCGCGGGCATCAAATATTTAGCAGCTAGCTGGTGAACTTGTACACCTCAGCGCTTGCAGGAAGAATATGACATATGACTGGGGCTAAAACAACAGATACATTGTAAACCCTCGTAAAAGTCTTTTTTTTTTCAGAAAGCAAGAAAACGGTGAATCAAATAATAATGATGCTTTATGTCTAAATAATTTTATTTCGGTTCAACTTTAATGATCTGTTTCATGAAGAAGGATGGAGCCGATTTTAGCAGAGGTGGCCAGCATCCTGAGAACATTTTTTTTTTTTTGTTAAACTGTGACTTCGGCCGTTATTTTAAGAGGGTGGCAACATGTTATGATATAAATGAATGACATCTATCCCGTCCTTAATTACAGAAAAAGGTCCATTTCTATAAATGAATGACATCTATCCCGTCCTTAATTACAGAAAAAGGTCCATTTCTGGATCGCGAATTGTCACATTGAGCTCCAGTGTAAATGTTTGACAAATGTTTTCGAGGCTGAAACAGTGTCTGGAGTACAAAATCAGTGTCTTTTAGGGTAGCGCGCACCTCCAAAATGCACCACGTTGAACTTTTAAGAACAGTGTAGTATACCTTACAATATATAAAGAAACAATCAGGTGCTTTGAAGGGAAGATTGCTCCCCTATGTCCACTGATGCACTTTAAGAACAGTGTGGTTTAATGTTCCAAAAAAAATAAAAATAAATAAAAATCTGTCTGAAAGAGTACCTTTAAAAGGATTAAAGGTGTTGCCATGGCAAATTATAAAAAAAAAGTCTCTGCATGCCTATACCGATAAAAGCAAACTGAAACCATCCATTTGAGCAACAGGGCTGCAAAATCCTCTGCAATTAAAGTTGCATGTTGGCTTCGAGAGAACCTGATAATGTTGTGCAAATGGCGCCACTCAACTTCGTCTATCTCTGCTGCTTTTTATTCTAATCAATGAGCCTCCACGTCGTCTGATCAACTTCCTGCTCCCATTAAAAGCCCAGAAAGTGGATTACATCATTGCTTGTGCCATTCGCAGAGCTGGAGAGAGAGTGTGAGGTGTGAGGAGGAAAAGGAGATCCACCCACACAAACATTTTTCTGTTGCATGAATCCAACCCACGCTGAGACTGCCGCTCCAATAGAAAGGGGGTGGGGGGGGGGGGAGGAAAAAAAAAGAAATCTCTCACCTGGTTATTGATGCGAAGAGCAAGTTGTCTCCGCTCCCGAGCCACGCTACTCCCGCCGCGCATCCTCGCCTCCTCCCCCGGATGCATGCCTCTGCAAGGACAGCGCTCAAGTTATCGCTTTCACCGCGCAGATGCGTGATCGGGTCCACGCAGAGCGCGGCGCAATAGGAAGCGGCGGAGTGACACCAACCTGTGCGTGGAGTTCCTCAGCATGGCGCTGTCCCTCGCTTTCGCTTTCTCTCGCTCGCGGTTTTCCGCTTCTTTCTGCAGCCACTCACGGATCAAGTGGACACACAGAGTGGAGCAGCCGGAGAGATGACCTGACTTGGTTTGGAGGGGGGTGGGTGGGTTATGTTGGTGGTGGAAGGAGGCAGGGGTGGGGGGGTGGGGGGTGGTCCTCACAGCCAATGGGATGCTGAGTGTGCGCGCGCGTTTTTTTATACAGCGTGTCACTGCATGCATGAGTGTGCGCGTTGGAAGTGCATGCTTTGGAAAATGCGCAAAAAAAAAGTGGGGGATGAACGTGCACGCGGTCATGAATGAAACACCTGACATTCAGAAGAGAAGCGCAGAAATTGTGAGTCGAGCCAAAAAAAAAATGGATGGAAAAATTCTGCAAAATGAAGTGAGATTGGGAAAACATCCACATGAGATGACATTCTGCAACAAGTCTCCACTGTAGTTTAAAAAAAAACATGAGCCGTGAATCTCCGTTAATTTGAATTTTGTCGAACGCGTTATTTCAGCATGAGGAAAATACATTTAAGAATTAAAGGCACTGCCTACTTAATTATAAGTTAAGAATAATTTTGTTTGTTCATTCTATAATGCTCAAATTTCTTCAGATGGTGAATTGTGGATTGAGCTGTAATTTAGCTCATCAAAATGTGTGATAGCTGAGCTACCTTTTGACTTATACTTCTAAAGTTCTTTCCTCATCGCTTTCCCATTTAAAGGAACAGTTACACTCGATTTTCAAACATATTTTGGACTATTCAAAGTTGATCACAATCTACTCTACGCTGCTGACTTTCAAATTGATCCAATTTACATATAAAAAGGGAATTAATTATTACAAAGTCTACAGGTGGTGTTTTGTTGTTCCTAAATATCATAAAAAATGTGAAGAAAAGTTAACAATTGAGTAATAGAAATAAAAAGAGTAAAATCACTCACCCTTTGAAGACACCTGAGACACTAAGAAAGGGAATAGAAAGATGTTTGCAGAGGACATGATACTTACTTTTAATTAATCGTCTAGTTGATTGGGAATGGGGTTTTTTTTCTGTCAAAAATTGGCATCGGCCTCAAACAATCCGTATCAGTTGGACCCCAATTATAGACCTTTGACTCGTTGACAAAAAAAATTCATAAGTGGGTCTTTAAGATTTGTATTTGCATGTATTTACTTTAAATGCTCAGTGAACTGAAATCTTAAGTACAGTGTACACGTGTTTGACTCAGGACAATTAACACGCCCCCCCCACCCCCATCACCCACACACACACACCACCACCACCACCACCAACCCCATGGTAATTACCACATTACCTTTTCACGACAGGTCAGTTTAGTTAATGCATGCGCTCATTGTTTCATTTGGGGCAATTTGGGAACATTGGGGGGTGGGGGGGGGTAGAAATATACTTTAGGAGCCTGGACTCATACAGGTTGGGGACAGACCCATGCTGTCACATTATCACTCACTCAAACATAACACACAGCTTTTTAATGGCTCATGATTTTTCCTCTCCAATTCTGTCAATCCAATTTGTCTTGAGCATCGCACACAGCCCCCCCCCCCAAAGAAAATATCCCACTTATAGTTCTATAACTGTCATGGGAACACCTTTAATGGTTGAAACAACAACTCCTTCCACCTCTAATGATTTTATTTTGGCGTGAAAAAGTGGTAACAATCATAGGAAAGACAAGTGAGACCGACTCGGTCACTTTGGGGTCTCGGTACTCTTGTGGTATCTTTAAAAGTACACTTCTGAACACTTATAAATGGCCCAGAAAAAGGTGCATTGCTCTGCAGCAATTTTGGGACCTTTGGGGACACTCAATTGGCCACAGGAAACCTCCAGGGAATACAAGGAACTAAAAGTTGGTTTAACTTTTGCTGCAAATGCGGCTTTAGTGTCTAATACTTCTAATGTTGAGGGCTACATTAGTGTAGATCATTCCTTGAGGAGAGCAACTGATTCATTCCTCCTATATCCCCATTTCTGATGAGTGCAGGAATAACTTTAGGTCACAACTCCGGACCGTTAACAAGCTATTTCTCTCGGTTTTATTTTATCTCTATTAGTTAATAATCAACAATAAAAGTCTGATTCATCCTATTTAGCAGATACGAGTTAAGTAATTTAACGCACCCATTGCACGGACTATAAAAGTGCCGAGTGTCCTGAGTAGCACCAAGCGCCGGGACACTGCATGAGGCTGTGGATTCAAATAAATGAACAAAACAATGTCTGCGCTGAAATATGGGAGTTGGGGCCTTCTGTCCTTGAGTCTTGATGGTCTACATTTTGTCTCGAGACACCCCATTGAGTGTTACTATGTTCTGTGAGGTTGCACTGGTTTAAAAAAAATGCAGCACAACAGCCTCTGTGGTCTGTGTCACGAACAAATTAATTGAAACCAAAAGGAGGGGTGGGGAAGGAGAATACGTGTCCACCCAGAAGGAAAACAATCACCCGTGTGAAGGTTGAAAGTGGCTTGGTGCTACGAACGTCATGTCTACAAGTTCAGAAGGTGGTAAACACGCTCTCTCGTTCTCCCATTTCTTATTGTCATTGCATACTTGTCTGGAGTCACATCGCTAAAGTGCCAGAGGAGTGCAGCCGAATGAAGGGCATCACTTCAGAACACTCCTGTGGGCAAGCGATGACAGATGGCCGGAGCAGTGGTGTGGCAGCTGAGAGAGCAGAGAGGAAAGAGCAGGAGAAGACCTCATTTGGAGCCGAGGAGGTGGTGATGGATAAACAAATACATCAGCGGGGCATCAAAATCAATCCTTCTGGCTCACAATCAAGACCTGAAGTAGCACATTATAGATTTAATGAATTACAGCCAAACCCCTCAACTCGAATGAGCAATTTCTGAAACAAATAGGCCTCTTAAGTCGTAAACATACATTGTATAAATGAGAGGTGCAACGATTAATCGATATCGAATCAAAAGTCAAATGAATCAATGATTATGACAATCGATTAATCGTTTTGAGACCTCGAGTAATAAGTTGGAATCTACTTAAGATCCTCAATTGTAATAAACTGTTTTGCGTATGACCGACTAAATGTCTATGAAGTGATTGTGTGCATGTTACCTGTGCTCCACGCTTGGAGAGATAGCGGTTGCGCAAGGCAAATGCAGACATAGGTGACAATTTCGCCACGTCGCCCTCTGTCAGCTAACTGGGCCGCCGTGTGTTCCTACACCAACAACACAATTAAGCCTTCCAGCAGCTCCACAAACAACTTCACACACTGCCTGTGGAGAATAAAATACAAATTGACTGCATTGTTCAGAAAGCTGTTTATTCAGTTCTTTTTTTTTTTTTTTACTTGGTTTCCCAAAACCAACCCATGATCGCTCAAGTGGTTTGTAGAGCGTTTCACACTACTACTTTGCTGTAGTGCATCATTTCCACACAGATCAGTCATATGTTTCATGCAGCTCACTACTTGAACTTTGTGAATAAATGGTCCTCAAAAGGACACATTCATAAAACTTCTTAAAAAATACAAAATACAACTAAGTAGTTATGAATGCGAAAAAATATACACGAATCAATCCCCAAAGCCAGTGAGGAGCGGATAACATAATTACATGACGACGAAGACTTCAATTAAAGAGCAATGCCCCTTTAAAAGCAGCCACAATTACCATTTTGTAGTGCGTATGATTGAAATATCAAGTCCCTCTGGTCCCTTGGAGAGAATCCAGGATTCTCATATATATAAGAAATGCGCTTTAAAAAAATGACTCTCCACAGGATAAGGTAATTACATATCTTGGGTTGTGAGGCTCCTCTCCATTCCAAGACCGAAAAAGCTTTAAAATGTTTACTTCCTTCTTCAACAGAAGCCCCCCCCCCCAAAAATAAAACAGCGTTACATCCAGATACACAGTTGATGGCAGTACTGAGTCACGAGCTGAGGGGTGGCTGAGGGGTACAGCCTTCTGCCTCTGTACGCCCAGGACCGTGTGCAATCCCTCATCATCATCTGGAAAAGAGCAATTACAGCATGGGGGCAATTTACTCAGACAGATGGTGGTGGGCAATAATTATAAACTTATTTGACCCACAAAACGACTCGTGTCATGTTACATGAACAAGCGTCAAGTGCTGAAAGCTTTCTTCCGACATGACTAACATTGTCATGAGTCTAATTGTCTCAGTGACCACTTTTTAAAAAGGGAAATGACTGAAGCATTGTTGATCTCCTATTAACAACATGAATTTATCGTTTAATTTTTCAGTCTGTCCTCCGGATCTTACCAATGTTATTCACAAGAAATTGCATGGGACTTTGTTGTCATTTAAACAAATCTCTTGAATTACTTTATGACCGGAACACTAGGGTTTTACTTTCATTATCACAGTAGTTCCATTGGAACAGTGGTTCTTAACCTGGGTTCGATTGAACCCCAGGGGTTCGGTGAATCGGTCTCTGGGGTTCGACAGGGCCTCTGCCATACAATTAAATTTAAAAAAAAACTACTTATGTCTTGAAATGTTATTTACTTTTGCTCCTGTGTTTAATAAATGTGTTTTTTTAATGTCTTGAATTAGTAAAAAAAATCACATTTTTTATTTTTCACTAATGAAGGGTTGGGCGAATGTGCATGTGAACTGGTTGGGTTCGGTACCTCAAACACACCTAAAAACCACTGAATTGGCATGAATGAAAATATTGCATTTCAGCAAGTTAAAAGTCTCCAGACTACTGAATGAGTATTTATGTGCTTGGGTAGGTGCTGCCTGACAACGATATTTAACAATACTGTACATTATTATATTGCTCATAATGTGGAGTACCATATTTTCCACACTAAAAGGTGCACTGGATGATGAGGCGCACCTTCAATGAATGGCCTATTTTGTAATTGTTTTCATATATCAGACGCATCCACTAAATGGAGCTACACTCAAAAAATGCCAACAGAACAAGACACTACACTACACCCTGATTTATATAGCGACGATCAGATGTCAGTAAAACATATTTAATAAAGCAGCGAGACAGTTCACTTAGCCAACAGCAAGTTATAACATTGACTCGTTAACGTTGAACTCCCTTGCCGCTGCTCTATTTCCGTGTTCAACTGCGAAACTGATCGCCTTAAGTTTGAACTCTGCGTTGTAAGCATGTCTCTAGCAAGGAGCCATTTTAGGGTTGACATATTACCGTAATGACCACACACAAGGCACATTGGGTTTTAAGGCACGTTGTGCGCTTTTAAGTAAATGGAAGGTTTTTAGGTGTGCCTTTTGGTGCGGAAAATACGGTAGTGGATAACTACAATATACCACATTCAATGGCCTTTCTAATATTTTGGTTACCTTTATCTGAGGGAAACTTTACATGAGTGGGTAATACCAGTTGTGAAAAGATTCTTCAGTCCCGTATATGTATATGTGCCATCCATGTCCGCATTCAGCAAAGCAAAGGGGAGACAGCACTCGGGGCAACCTGTCTACAATTTCTTTTAACCACAAGATGTCACCGCATAGCCTATGTGCAGGCTTAATTCGTGTTTACATATATCATATCGTATTTGGAAAAATAAATCATGTAAATGTTTTTTACCCCACCAGTTTCGCTTCAAAGAATCATGTCAAACCGTTGTCTTGTTCACTATTACAACATATACAGAAATGTGTTTACCGGGTTTAGTCGCGTGATCTCCCACATATAGCGGATTAGATCTCATTGCACGGGTGAACCTAATAAAGTGGCTGGTGAGGATAGACATGCCAGGAAAGTAAACAGTCGATTCAGCTCTGGGTAAGCAATTCTCAGAAGAGCCAAAAATATGCGTGCCACTTGCTTAGATGAGTGGGTTGTTCATTACGTTTCTAAGACGCCTGTGAGTGGGCGGAAAAGCAACAGCAGCGGGTGAAGAGCGGCTGCTACTCACTCAGTTTCTGAAGTAGCTTCTTTCAGGAGTTTGGCTCTGGCTGCAGCTGACCGGTTCAAATCTCCTCCTGGAGGGAGAGAAACAGGAGGGAAGTGATTAAGGCCGGGGGATAGAAGGCCGTGCTTCACTACCACGGTTAAAATATTCTCTTACCTCTTAGATAATCCACAAAGTAAAGCATCACCACCGCCACCAGTGCAACTGCAAGACAAGAGAGCACAAATGTGGAAAAGGCTGTCAATCATGAACAAAAGGTTTTCAGAGCTGAAAAATAGAAAAGAGACTGACTGCAGATGCAGGAACAGAAAAAGACTTGGAGAAATAGGTATCCTTTGGTGTCGAGGATGGCTCCTGCTGCCATGGCGATGAGAGCTAATCCAAGGTTTTGGACAGACTGCATGCTATAGGGAGGAACATTACCATTAATGAAACACAATCAAGAGTTCATTAGAGGGAAATTAAGTAGATGGGTTCCTACAAGCCATAGGCTGTTCCCAGCTGGTGCTCAGGTACCACGAAGGCCACCATGGGCCAAAGTGCGCATGCCAAGAGGGAGTAGGACAACCCCAGCAGTGACTGGAAGACACAAAGATGCGAGATTACACACTGAATGCTGTAAATAATGCTTGAGATAAAATACGTATCATGTTATTGAATAAAACTGCATTTGTTACGGCAGACAGGGGAGTCAAGATTTTTTAAAATTGATACTGTCAAAAAAAAAAAAAAAAAAAATCTAATATAATTTCCGTCGGTCCATTACCGCGTGAAAAAACACATTCACGTCCAAAACATTTCACAGGTTACCATGCCAATCCAGGGGGTCCAGAAGGTAAAGGCCAGTATCATGTGAGAGGCCAGCGTGGTGCACACAGCACACATCACCCAAATCACATTCTTCCCAGTCTTGTCCACCACAAAGCCCAAAACGGGAGACGCCGGCGCCGAGATGATGTAAACGATGCTGAGGGATTCAGGAGTCAGAAGGGTACATGGAAATGAGTTGAAAAAAAATAAACAACTGAGGTCATGCGAGTGCCAAAGTGTGCACACCCTGTTATAAATGGGGATCACAAAACCTGCTATAGGTACAGGGCTATGTCGACTGTTTAAAGACACAGTAAATAGAAAGAAAATTATATTTGTAGGGAGGAAAAAACTGTGCAATCAGAAAAATTGCGCTTGCAAATGAAATATGGTTGGGTGCAAACATTGTCTAATGTGAATTACCTGTTGACAGCTCTCGCTTCAGCAGGGGAAAAGTCAAACTTCTCGATGAAAAAGACCCTGGAGGAAAAAGGAGGCAAGATGACGTCGTTGCTCAGCATTTGCACTGACAACATACGCAGCTTTCCCTCTGGCATCCACCATTTTGCCTCCCATTTGTACGACAACTAAACGACGACTTGCTTTGGGAGCACAGTACAGTGGAGTGAAGAAGCTACATCAGTCGCTAAATGATTTGAGAGCGTCTTTCAAGTTGCGACAACGTCAATTGATTTGTCTCACCGTCGACCCATTTTCAAAACCACTTTCAGTTTCTGACGCCCACTGCCACCCCTCTGTGGCTTGATAGTCACGCAGCATTCTGTCACGAAAACTTACTGCAGACATGGACAGTGTGCGTATCTAACAAGGCCCTCTATTATACTCTCAGCGTGGCCTTCAAACATAAGGACGTCTTGTTTAGGAGTTGAATTTTCTTTCACTCAAGGACAATAAATATGTTTTCAGCAGATGCCTACGATGCTCAGTGCTCCCCATAAGCAACTATTAATGTAAATTATCTGCGGCGTTACAGCATTGGTAAACTTAACAACAACTCTAATGAGACATAAAACGGTCTCATTCAAAATTCAGATGCACATTTCCTCAGACAAGCTCACAGCTCTCCTATTAGCAAGAGAAAAGTGGAAATTATAAGAACAACGTGGCAAACAGACTGCACTTCAATTTATTTTTTAGGTTTAAGAATACAATCCTCCCAAAATTCGGATGTGCTCTGTATGTTGCGGACCCTTTCCTCCTAGCTTGTCGCCATCGCGGCAACTTTTTTTTTTTTTTTTTTAATGCGATACCTGCTACACCTTTTATGTTCCCATTAC
>CAAKHF010009799.1:5829-17662 GCA_901007745.1 Hippocampus kuda | reverse complement strand
ACCCACACACTCACACACACACACACACACACACACACACACACACACACACACACACACACACACACACACACACACACACACACACACACACACGCACGTACACACACACAAATTGAATGTTTAAAAACCCAATGAAGCATCATTCTTTTTTTTACATCCATCATGAGTTATCAATTTATAATTCAGCATTTTATCTTCACATTCTCATTTGGTTCAGTCGGCCATCCTTTGTTCCATGCATGAAATTTTCTGCACCCATAGCTCATGCGTCACAGAGTTGTGAGCAAGGTGAATAATCCGACAGCAGTCGTCGGCGTGAAGTGGCTTTTTAAAGGCAGTGGCTAACGAGGCCAGATTCGTGTCAGGTGCGGCTCGTGAGGGAACGCCCACTCGCCAGCTGAAGACTGAGGAAACAAAGCAAACAGGACAAGCTCATGAAAGTAACTTTTTCACCCATCCTTCTCTTGCTGATCCACCTGACAATTTGCATCCCCCCTACTTTCTTTCTCCCTCGGGATTCTTGATTTTGACCGAATTACCTTCGATCCACCTCTCGATCTATTCAGCAGTCAGTCTTCTGTTCATCCATCCTTTGTCCATCAATTCTTCCGGCCGTCCTGGTCATATGTTTTGGACCCTTGGATTTTGAGTCCAAAATGGCCACTTCAAACCAACGTGGCAGACTCCCTTTGTCTTCTCAGCCGTGACTTCTTGAGACTCTTCGTGGGTCGACTTGTCATAGACAGTAGACCAAATCTAATCAATCCTCACAAAAGTTTCCCATCCTCCAATCTCATTTTCTTCTTTTCAACCTTCTGCCTTTGATCTCAACTTCCATCCTTTATCGAGACAATGTAAGGTGAAAAAATGCGGTTGAGTTAGAAAGAGTTGGGCAACACCATCGGATTCCACATCACACAAGGACAAACAATTACAAATTTGGTAGGAATCAAAATCTGAGAAACCTCGTAAATGGCCCAAATGACCGCGCTTCATGAAAAAACTTCTCGTGGGCCTACTCATTATTGGCACGAAAAAATAAAGAATCATATGAAGTATCTTGTCCACTTGATGGCGTACCGAATCTGCCATGTGGTTATTTTTGTGCTCCGTTGTATATCAACACCACTTGTCGTTGTGAATCACATGGTCATGATGACAGCAAGCTACTCATCACGTTGGATTTACGTCGCTCTGGTTGTTGCCGTCCAACAGGAGCTGCCGTCCCGCCGCCCCGCTGCGATTTATGGGTCCTTTAATAGCAAGCGACAGCGCCGTCCTTGACTCCTGCCAGCACTCCGGCCCGCCGTCGCCAAATAAAAATATGTCGAGTTGACATCGCCGTAAGCCGCTAATCAGCAGCCGCGTGTCAATCTGAGGACTTCCCCTCAGAGTCCGGCAAATGGAGAAGCCAGTCGAAGGATGCGCCGTACCGCAACCTCTGTGGCTCATTCCAGAGTTGGAGGACATTTTCGATCACAGATACATGCAACCCTGTCACGAAGCAACCAAGTGACCCGCAACTTTGGCACGGCGCATCCTGAATCAGGAGGAAAATGCATCCAGGATGATCATCAAACTGTGTTTTGTCTTCAAGCTGCTGATGAGTTTTCACCAATGCTCATTCGAGGTCCTTTCAAAAGCGCCTCACTGAAACGACCTGTAGCCTCACTTAGCCAGCTAGCTTAACACTAACCTACAGTACCGTAGGAAACACCATTGGTGCGCTGACCGAAATCACCATCGCTTACTGATTTCCGGTCAACCGCTGAACACATATTGACTTTTGAAAGCGCTGTTGCACCCCCGTGTTGCAATGAGCCACCCGCTTCTTTTGCGGTCAATGCGACAGCGAGCGTTGAAACCCCTCAACAACATCCAGTGACTGGCAGCTGCGTGCGTGCGCGCGCATGTCACAGCGCGGCAATACGACAGTGCGCAGGCAGGCAGGCAGGCAGCAGTGAAGAGTTTTAATCTCATGTGTCTGAATCTATGCGTTCGAGTCTGTCGCCAGCTCTGCGACGTGTGCGTGCGCGTACGCGCCCGTGTCCGGCGGGGCTGCCTTGTTCACATCAGTCTTCCCGCTCATGTTCGACAACCTTGCTTTGTTTGAACACAAACGTGAGCGCTTGTCATTTTTATTCTCTCGTACGCGTGTGCGTGTGTCTGGATATGTGTGGAAATGTTTGCATGGCAAACATCAGTATTGCACTTTGAAGTGCTGCACAGCTAACGTGCTCACATACGGCGTTTGTATCTTTTGTATAAGCTCGTGCGTGCACGTATAGGTTAACGTACGGGCTGATCTGTTCGGTTAGTATGTCTGATGAGCTCATTCACTGACATGGACGTTTATATTTGTCGGGAGGAATCTAATCGTTTACTTCCAACGATGTTTGTGGTGAGAGTCTCGCACGGCTTGTCTGCGAAATTGTAAACCGCTGCACGAAAAAACCGATCACCATTGATGGCGGCATTCAGATCGGTCGAAGAGGATAAAAAAAAAAAAAAAAAATTAAAAAAAGAGGGTGAATCTCAGCTTGTCACGTCCATTTTGAGGGGGAGAAATGCCAAGAAGTTTAAACACCTCACACGTGTTTCATAGTTGTGCCGGCAAAGGCATTTTCAAACTTTATTTTATTATTATTTTTTTTAATCGGTTGAAATGTCGCAAAAGGTACATATATGAGGCTCAAAGTTATTGCTCTGTTTGTTTACAGTCTAAGTATCTTTTGTAGTGTAATATTCATGTGTTGGATGTGTGCCTTTAAGGGGCGGAACCTAGTGAACCGCAGAAGCGGCAATCGGGTTGCGCGAGTTGCGGCCGAGCGTTCCCATTTTCATATTTGAGCGTTTGACCCCCTCATTAAACTACTGAAAATGCATCTGTGACAGCGGGGGTTCCTGCCAACATGCAAGGACATGGCAGTCCCTTCATGACTCCATTTTTGTTTGCTTCATTCAAACAAGCTCACTCATAACCAACATTTTGCCAAGCAAAAGAACGCAAACAAAATCCCCCCCAACGGTGGGCGTTAACTTGCCGCAGTCCGACTTGGTCAATTCTTTTGACTTATATGAAGATCAGACTGCATTTAATCAACAGTTTATCCAGGAATCCGCTTCACTCCAAAGGGTTCGCAGATGTTTTTTTTTCTTTTTCTTGCAGCCGCATGCTGATGCACAGACAGTCCGTGAAGGTCTTCTACGTGGCCTTAAAAGTGAAGTTCCAGAAGTCCACCAAGAGCGAATGGGGAGCGAGTCCACATAAGCGACGGCAACCTTTGATGTCGGTGGTCCACACACTCACACTCGCACACGCACTCAGGCACAAACACACACACACACACACACACACACACACACACACACACACACACACACGCACACATGGCGGTGGCGGTTGGGACGTACACAGGAAGTGATCTCAGCGTGTTTAACACTCATCCCGGCCCCCGAGGGAGCTGTTAATTGATGACGTCGTACCAAGTTCACTCGCACCACATGTCTCCGCTAACACGAAACACATGCTAACGTGCTTGACAAATCCACTGGTGACATCATCACTTCCTGTCTGTACATGGCAAAGCAGTGATGGCATCACACGGATAACGACATGAATGATACCGCGGATGAATTCAGTTGTCAAGTCAAGTCAAGTCAACTGTATTTATAGAGCACTTTCAAACAGCCATCGCTGCATACAAAGTGCTGTACATGGATCAATTGAACATATATATAATAAACAGTAAAACAAATCGGTAATAAAGACGGTAGAAAGCACCAAACAGTAAAACCGAGAACAAATCTAAGTCATAAGTCATGCTGAGTCGAATGCCAAAGAATACAAGTGAGTTTTGAGGAGGGTTTTGAAGATGGGCAGCGAGGAGGCTTGCCGAATGTTCAGCGGGAGGTCATTCCAGAGAGAGGGACCAGCGACAGAAAAGGCTCCATCGCCTCTGAGCCTCAAAGTTGTTTAAAAAAAACAAACTTTTTTTTAAATCAGCCCTTCCAACTAGTTGGACTGATCGACAGGAAATTGGATGGAAGTGTCGACGAACCATATCCGAAATTGAACAGGAAATCCCCCATTTTGAGTGATTTTTCAAGTTTTCAAGTCAAGTTTCTGTTTGTTTTGGCTTTGTTTTTGAAATTTGGTGAGCTTCTATTAGTTTTTAGGGCAGCTTCATGAGTTTTTCCTTTGTCTGAAAAATTCTCGGCTCCCGAGCAATTCAGAACAAAGGTTTGGAGGGTTTGCTGGACGCCACTCGCGGCTTTATTTCTCTTGTCATTGCGTTCCGAAGGCGACACGATGGAAAAGTGTTTGATGCAGGCTTGGCTGAACTTTGGGTTAGAGGACTCGCAAACAAACCAGTTCTGGGCTGCGGCTTGCGCCTGTGACAGGTGGAAAGCGGCGCTCGCGTTTGTCCTCATGCGTGCAGATTGTTAAGAGTCTTACGGCCAGATAGTTAAAAATAAAGTCAAAACAGGCGGAAGCACGCTGGCTAAGGTCTGAAGAATCAACGAGGGCGCAGAGAGTTTAGCTCGGGGACACTTTTTATTTTCTTTTTTAGGGGCTGGGGGTGTTTTGCTTTGATCCAGCTTTTCTCCGAGTGCTGTGGCGTAAGCCACGCTGTGCGAAATGTGTGAACGCCACAAAAGGCTTACTTATCTGGGCATTACCTATTAAAGGTTTAAGCCCTCGGCGTCCTCTGATAAACACTTCCTATAAGGCCGCTATCTCCCCGCGGCCTTATCGCGCACTTGAAGGTCCTTCCAGCCGTAATTTGTTTAATTAAAGTGTCATTTTCACAGGGAAATATGGTCGCCGCATGCAAAGAAGTTTACGCGCATTTTCAGCCGTCCTTTCCCTCTCTCTTCACTCTTTGTCTGCAGCTTAGATTTAGATTAACGGCCTTTTTTTTTTTGCTCACTATTTTTTCCTCCTGTTCACAAGGGAGGCGGGAAAATAAATAAATAAAAAAGACAACGGGATCAAATCTGAGTGTCCCCCTCCCTTATTTTTAATGCATCCCACCCGCACCCCCCTTCTCCTTGGAGCACATTAGCCGCTATCTTAAAGGGGCCCAGAGAGGATTGGCTGTGCGGCCTCAAGAAGGAGCTCGCGTTGTCAGCGTTTTGCCTGATTTCACTGTGATTTCATTAAAAGAGGGGGGGGGGACAAAACAAAACCAAAACAGGCAAATGAACGGGAAAGTAAACGAGCGCGGGCACGCATGCGAAAGGTTCCCGATGACACGGGCTGCAGGTGAATGCGGGAAAGATGACGCACCCGAGTTAAAAGCCTTTGTTACATTCGGGTATCAGGAACAACGATCGTGCTACTGGGTCAATTTGACCCGGGCCATGTTTTCTTGATCAAAAGTGTCAGAAACATTGTATTGGTTTTCATAATCATTTCTTTTGCATCTCGTCTTCTTTTCCGGGTCAAATTGACCCGCTGACCTGATGAACAGAGACAAATTTGGTCATAAGAAAAACAATTTAAAAAAATATTGCAAAGGTTTACATATTGACATTATTTTGATCAAATTTAATGACATTTTGTGTATTTTTTTCGATTTAAAAAAATGTCCTTTAATTTTGTATTTATTTGTAACTCTTCTGTTTGAGGTCCCACTGACGTCAAAAGACGACAAAAGATTCAGAAATGATGAAATGAGAAAATAAGGTCTACCTGCTCAAAAAAGAGATATTTTTTGTCTTTAATTCTTTTTCCCACCGAAATGTATTAATTCTACAATATCATTTTGAATTGTTCACTTTCTTTTCATTTTCAATTGATGTTTTTTTAAATAATTTTGTTTCAAGAAATAAATAAATACGTCTGGATTTCATTGAACCACAAAAACATGGCGCACGTGTCAAGAAAGAAGCAGATGAGCACAAAAGTAGCAAGAAGAGGTAGCGTGGCGACTTTTCTCCGGTACTCCGATTTGCTTCCGAAAAGAGACGCATCAACTTGTCAGCGTGGGGAAGAACGTGAGCGCGAATGCTTCGGTGTGCGTACATGTGCTTTGCATGTCGTGTAGCTTGTTGCTTTTCGCTTCCACTTGGGCGGGCAGAAATCTTCTTCGAGTCAACCCCCGAAAAACGCACACAAGAAAAGCGGAACCTTGGCCAGTCCGTTTATTTCCTCTTAAACAAGACGTGTTGAAGTTGGCCGGTCTGCGCTTCGACTTCAACTCCCTCAAAACTTTTTTCAAAGCGCAACTTGCAATGACCCGAGTTCAGCAGTAAATTCCGAAAAGGGAAGCAAATCCAAACCAAAGAGCTTTGCATATGTTTTATTTCGACGGGGTAATTATGGAGTCTCTCTTGGCGTTTGACAAGGCCTCTAATGAGTTCTCCACGGACCTCGCCTTTATTTGCGCGTTTGTTTGTTATTTTTAAACTTGATTAAGTCCCCTTGTATTTATCAAATCAAAGCAGAAAGCAGATGAACACGCAGAAACGTCTGCGAGGAGGTGAGCTCCCATCCTTTGCCCGCTTTGTCTTTGGATTCTTTGCGGAACAGACACAGGAAGTGACCTCACGTCAAACTAAGTAAGAGCCGAGCTTGATTCGGGGTGAAACGGAGCTACTTGAACTTGGGGCGGGTGTGTGCCCACTCCCACTTCACTCAAGTCAGTGAAAAAAAACCCTTTTAGGCCCTTTGTTAACTTACCGCGTGAATTTGTGTTCTTACGTTACGGCTGCTATTTCCGTATTGAACACATACACAAGGGACTCGGGCATGGTAAAACGTATGCTAGCTTAAACCGTACGGTAGCATGCACGTACGCTAGCGTATGATTGTATAGAAGCAGCGGCAGCAAAACTGAGTTCACTGGTACTCTATTGAAGTATTGAACAATGTATAACAACGTTATTTTGGATCGATCCTCATGATTGAGTCCTCATCTTCTGCATCCGGAACGGACGGCTGCGCAAGTTCACAATGAAACGCGGCAGGTTCCTCCGGCGTCATTGCCAAGAGTCAGTCTCGCTGTCGTGCGGCTCCTCAGAAATGATGCCGACTTTTGCGAAAGCTCGAACAACATCGCAAGCCGACACGTAAAGCCAAGCATCCACGATCTGTTCACAAATTGTGGCCTCCCAGTCTTAGTAAAGCTGCGTTCGCCTTTCGCTCCCACGTCATATTCACTGGATGACAGTCGTGGGAAAATGCGATTTACAGTCCACGCCTTATTCCTTGAAGTCTGAACTCGTTTTTGTTATGTCATGCTAGCTCATTTTTCAACTTGACTCTTGACAATGTTCCAAAAAATTTGACACGAATGCGCATTACATCTCTGTGGTGGATTATTACCGTTAAGATGCTTTGGTGTTCCTTGAACTTTAACAGTCAATAATTTTTATGCTTCAGAAAAATAAAGAAGGCAAAATGTTTCTGATGATGACAGTTGGATTGTTTGTATTCCCAGTGGCAAAGAAAATGCCGGTTTTGTTTTCAATTTTTTTTTGGAGTGGAGGGGGGCATCAACAATGGTGTGTTTCTGATGGAATTTCTACTCCTTTTAACTCTGCGTGCCACCTTTGAGCTGATGAAGGCGTCGACGCGGCACCGGGGATCGAGAAGCCTTGCCGCGGCCCGACCTGCTTCGATGTGACTTTGCGAGCGCTTTAGGAAACAGCGCGCTAAGATGAATGAAATGATTATCATGACTGATGATGTTACCGGTTGCTGCAAAAAAAGAAAAAGGAAAAAAAAAATGACTTTGGCGGCGTAATGGTCAAACGGCGGGTGCGGTTGACAGAATTATTAAAAGAGGAAGAATTGAGTAATTCCTCCACATTTATCAGTCTGCACATCAGAGTTAATATATTTTGTAGGTCTCACCTCGCTATTCTTCTTCATATTTCCATCCTATTAGGACACGAGCCACTTCATTCACATCCAAGATGGAGGCAAAAAAAAAAAAATAAAGAAGGCGGCGGGGGGGATTTGTGCGGGTGACACGCTGACCACAAAATGGTAAATGGGATCTCGCCAGCGCCATCTTTTTCCCTCGCTGACATGATAAATACCTGCAGTGCGGCGTGATGAATCTTTTTATAACGCGTGGCAGCGATAACGTTCTGCGATTCATATTTGGCCGCCGTGTAAAAAGCAGCGAGATAAAGTATGCTACTCGAGCTGACCCGCTGCTTCAACACGGGAAGTCAACCCGCCGTGTGATAAATAAACAGATAAATCATGATAAATAGCATGAAAATAAGCATCCGGGGCAATGCTCACATCTTCATGGCGTCTGAGCGTTTTTACAGAAACAAAAATATGAACGTGGGCCGTTACCGTTGCGCGTTACGGCGACTCGGCAACTGGACAAAATTGCGAAAAACATACACATGGATTTAAGGCACGTCTGGAAATCACCAAAGGGGCAATAAAATGGCACTTTCAAACCCAAATGGTGGCCTTCCTCTGTCTACTTGGTCAGTGCTTTTTTTTTTTCTTTTTTCTTGGAGGGAGGGCGGGCCGGGGGGGGGGGGGTCCCTCATGATAGACTTGCCTTTCAAATTTCATATTGATAAGGGAAACTGGCTTGAGAAGCTATATGTATATACATACATACTCACACACACACACACACACACGCACACACACATGCGCACGCGCACACACACACAAAACTACTTCCACTTGTATATCATGTATATCTACATATATACATATATCCACACACATATACATACAAAGATATACATACATCCATACATACAGTACATTCACGCACACGCACACACTATATATATTATACCTCGGTTTTCGACCATAATCCGTTCCAGAAGGCTGTTCGAAAACCGATTTGTTCGAAAACCGAAACCACGCTCTTTTATAAAAACAAAAATCTTTATTGAACACGTCTGATCACGATGGAACGCTACACGAGGAAGCATCACTTCCTCGTGGAAGGAAGGCGAGAGGAGTCAAGTGGCGCATTCAAGTGCGCTCAGTTTGGTTGAGAACCCATTTTCAGTCATTATCCGAGACATAAAAAACTCGAAATTTTGGGTGGAAAACCGATTTGGTCGAGAACAGAGACGTTCGAAAACCGAGGTTTGACTGTCTATATATTTTAGAGAGAGAGAGAGAGAGAGAGTGAGAGAAAAACACCCCACTTCTTAAGTTTTGAGACCTCAGATTTTTGCCGTAAATTTCAGTCATGAGCTGTGGGCTGTCTGTCTCGGAGGTTTTTGCAATGTTTTGTGTGCTTCTTGTGTGATGTGCCGCCGTTATGTACGCCTTCATCACAAGCCCGACGTTACGATTCTGTTTTTTTATTTTATCGACTGCGGCGCCTCCACATCAGCGGGGCTGTAATGGCGCGGCGCGACCCCGAGAGGCGGTGCGGCGTTTTCGCCTCGCAGGACGCTGAACGGCAGCAGGAAATACGGCTGCCGTGAGAGGCGCTGGCAGATGGCTGACGAGGCATTTTCCCCCATAACACCCCAGTAAAACTTTAACTCCCGAGATTTAGTGCTAGCGAGCTGCACTTAGCGAGCAGCAGCCGCTGCCGCCGGCGCTCCTTCCCTTTTCTTAATTATTTTTTTTTTTTCCTCTGCCCCCTGAAAAGTCCCAAAGTGATGGTTTTGCAAGCGCTGCATAAACATGCTTTATTGACGGCCGCGCTCCGGGATGCAAGGGGTCAGTATCATTTAGCGCAACGACACTTTTAGAGGACAAATAAAAGCTCAGATTTGCTCAAACATTGTTGTCAGGCCTCATCGATCGAGCGAGTAAAATTAAATTATTCATGGTGTCATAATATTGACTGATGACGACGCCTGGCCATCATTTAGGTAACTCAAAGGTCTCCTAGGCAACAATGGCAATTAAGGCTTTTAATTCGGCCAGTGTAATCTCAGAGGGCTCGGCCTGGTCGTAGCTCTCCATTTGCGCCGGACATGAAAGTCGTCCGAGCGTTTATGCTTATTACGCCTTTTTGTCGCCAATGTTGGGGGGGAGGCCAGATGTGAACGAATCTATCACTTGAAACAATCAATAATAAACTGCAAGCAACCTAAAATGTCTTTGTGTTCTACAAGGCGGCGTGTTTCCCCAGACAATTTGCAACTCGTTAGACTGCGACTGGTAAACTGCATAAATCGCGTCAAGACAGCAGAGACGTTCTGACCAATCAAAGTGCCAGTTCATGTCCCCGCCAACATCACCGAGGTCCAGGCCACTGCCGCTACTCCTCAAATTCTTGTCACCCTTTGAAATGAATTGAAATGCCACCAATCCGTTTCTGACTCACAACAAAAATTTGTCGGGGTGATTTGAGAGTTGTGTGTTTGACTCTTTCTCGCGTTCAGTCAACATGAAAGGGTGACCGTGGAGCTCCTTACCCACATGCCAGGGCATTACAACTTGAATGGCGGCATAATTGAAGCTCACTTGTAACTTAACCCTTCTGTGCCAAAACATCCCAAAATAGGAGTGTTGACAAACAAACAAAAATGATTTCATGATTTATTAACATGTTGAAGGCGCTAACTTGTCCATATTGAACATTCCAAATTCAATGTTTTTGTTTTTTACTTATATGCAGATGATAGTTACTTATACCCATAGCACAAGACTGCTTTTTATTGCTTTAATGTCCATAGAGGGCACCAACCTCAATAAGTAAATAGAAACTATATATGTATGGATAGGTCTGACGCCACTGAACATTTTGAGTGGTCGAAAGAAAAAAAAAGGATTCAGAAATGACTTTGATATTACACTTTAAAGCCACCATTCCATTATGGAGCCTTTTTTCCGATGTGTTGTTAAAAAAAGTCAACACAGAATTAAACTCACATGAAGCAAAAACAAAACATATTGACCAAGTGACAGATGGTAACTAACCTGCCACGTTGCCACATGCCTCAAGATGAACGTCAGGGGCTTTTTTTACCTGGCATTTGCCATTCACACCAACATCTGCCTCATCTTTCCTCACAATCACAACACAATCTTTGTTTTCCCTGTGACCCACAATCCGCTTCCACCAGACATACACGAATACTCTGAGTGCGAGGTCCCTAAACATGTTGACACGATCTCCTTTGTAAGCAACGTGGCAAGCCAAGATTCACCTCCTCATCTTTATCTTCTTGTTGAAAGCTGTGCTGAACTCAAATGATGATCGCATGATGTTGTTTTTACTTCAATAAAACAATAAAAGTAGTGTAGTGTCCCTGATAAGAATTTTGGGGTGTTTGTTTTCTTCTCAATGATTAGTCAGGTGTCAGACTGTCATTTGTTTGCGACTGTTTCGAGTTTGGCTTTGGCTGCGTGTGCGGCTGTCTTAAGGGCGATGCCATGGCTCGAGGCGCTTCAGGGGCCTCCGGAGGGCCTGAAGAGGAAAGGAGGAGGCGGAGAGCGGGCTGACGATGGGGCCCTCTGAGCCTACTACAGAAGGAGCAGACGTTATTGGGCTCGGGCGACGGACTCGCGCACCTGCGCCCTCTCGCCAGCCTGGCATACGTGTGACTTTTGTGTGTATATTCGTCAATGTTGCGTGTGGTGCTATCATTTGCTTTTTACGGGTGCACACATCTGCCAGGCATGACTACCTGCAGCCTGTAAAAGGCTCGCGCGCCACTCGTAACTTTGCGCTGAGATAGGGGCACTCTGCCGCTCCTCTTCCAGGATATTTCAGTTTGGAGTGTTGGAGAGGGAAGTGGGGTTAAATGCTTCAGTATTTTACGGCCTGTTATCGGTGGTGGTAGTTGTGTTCCAGCCCCACCAACAGAGAATGTTTTTGTTCCATGTTTTTCAGACAGAAAAATCGCAATGTATAGCTACATTGTA
>CAAKHF010009798.1:5000-14928 GCA_901007745.1 Hippocampus kuda | reverse complement strand
ATATATATATATATATATATATATATATATATATATATATATAGAGAGAGAGAGAGAGAGAGAGAGAGAGAGAGAGAGAGAGAGAGAGAGAGAGAGAGAGAGAGAGAGAGAGATCTCCGGATTGCCTGTCTGGAATTTGCATGTTGTCCCTGTGCCTGCGTGGGTTTTCTCTGGGTAGTCTGGTTTCCTCCCACATTCCAAAAACATGCATAGCAGCCTGATTGAATGCTCCAAATTGTCCCTCGTGTGAGTGTGAGCGCGGATGATTGTTCGTCTCTGTGTGCCCTGCAATTGGCTGGCAAGTTTGTCCCTTGTCTACTGCCCGAACAGGCTCCAGCATGCCCCGCGACCATTGTGAGGATAAGCGGATCAGAAAATGGATGGATGGATGGATATTTTTCTCTCGGAGCAAGATACCTGCCCAAGTATTAAGGATCGGACATTTCAACCAGGATCCTTCATAATTCAATATCTTGTATTTTAATTACAAATCAACGGATCCATCAGATTTGCAATTGTAAAGTTAATCCTTCAACAGGGGCAACCGCACTTTTGTCACGGAAAATAATACAACCAAATTTCAAACATAGCTCCCATGAAAAGGAATGGGAGTCGTCCGATTTCACAATCTGCCCAGCACAAAGCATCCCTTTGCCCCTATGACCCGGGGCTCCCCACCGACCCACCCTCCCCCCGTGTCGCCTTTTGTTATGTGCATGTGACTGTCCAAATGGCTCGGTCGGAAATGCCAGAGTCCCCACATTAAACACACCAAAAAAGAAAGAGGAAAAAAAGTTGTGGGAGCCACCCTCTACATCAATTCAGTGGCGACCAGAAGCATTTTACAGCTGCTTTATTGTTACTCCTCTGCTGTTTAAGCTGTCTTTCATGTCAAAAGTCTTTTCCTGCTTACAAATCACCGGGAAGCAATCCCTTTGGCCGCACCGCTGTGCCCTAAGCCCCTTCCTAGGGTTCAACGCTTTGATCACCTGTTACGTCGGCCATCGAGTTAAGAAATAGAGTAACTGGCTGCTGGGATAATCTGGTGTTCTTGTCTGGAAAGGAGGAACCCCCCCCCTCGCTTTTTCAGGGGTTCCTTTTTTTTTTCTTGTCTGTGCTCGCAGCCGATGAGCCTGGGAACATGGTTCCCGCAAGAGGAGGGCGGCTGGCTGAATTGAGGCGTGTTCACACGGCAACATTTGCTCCAGTGCTACGCCAGTGCTGCGCCAGTCGAGCGCTCACACGTGCAAAGTTACACCGGTGTAGCCCCTAAAAACAGCTCACTCCGGAGCAAATTTAACCCACCTCAGAGATGTGGTTTAAAAATTTGCTCCGGAGCAAATGCTCGTTTGCGGGGCAGCACCGATGTAAAATGGTACGTGTGAATGCTACAGGGTTAAAAATTTGCTCCGGAGCAAAATGCTCATTTGCGGCGGGGGGAGTAGCCTCGCTACGCATGAGAAGAGTTGATTACGTACGGCTAGAATGCGTTGCTTTCGTGCTCTGTTGTACTTCCGCCATCTGTTTGTCTAATAACGACACAAGACATGATGGCTGGCAATAATAGTAGAATGGCAACTGGCAATAACAGTAGCAAGCGGCATCTTGCCTCTTGGGTTATACCATCTCAACTAGAATGGGGGGGGGCGGGGGGAGATAGTCCCCAAACATCATCTTTCCTTTTGTGGGAGACTAGACTGTCTCGAAGTTGTTTGTGTAGTTTGTTCCTCTGTTGTGTGTTCACAACTCCCCCATAGAATTTATTTTGGATTTCCCCTCTTGATTTTCTGTTTGCCACATTATGTTTGCTTTTCTGAGTGTCATTGAAGACATCTTTGATTTACGTTTTCGGGGCGGTCATTGAACAGAGCAGGAGAAGGACATGCCTGTGCAGTAGTTGCTTGAGTTGTATATGTTTTAAAATGAACCAACACGACAGCTCTCTGTTTTGCTCCGTTGCAGAAACTGCCGTGTGAACCCAAGTGGGGCTGCGCCGGTGCTGCGCCGGTGCTAACACGCTCAGCGGCTTTGTACGTTTGAACGCGCCACAAAATTTGCTCCGGTGTAAGATATATCGCAACAAAATACATCGGTGCAGCATCCCTTTGGTGGATTTTTAGTCTTTGCCTCAAGAAAGAAAATCGCGACTGGCTTATTTTGAAACACGAAACTGGAAAACCTACAAATTTCATTCGTGAACAAATCCCCAAACCAGTATTTCCTTTGTGGCACACCACCAAACAAAAATATTCCAAACAGGTATACAGCGTTTACTAAAATCACATCAGATACTTTATAATTGTACCTTATAGTCTCTCGTGGGAGAGCATTTCATTCTTTAACCTCTCACTAAAATGTCACTGGCACTTGTGGTCAATAAGATACAACCAATCTATTTTGATCGGATGTTTTCCGGAAGCAGACCTCATTCTCATCAGAGTGGTTGGTAATAGATGCCCTCTGGTGTGTCTTGGTGTGGAGCCCCATGATGCTACCTTCGTAAAATGACGATGTCATAGTTGGTAGTCACCTGTCGATAAAGGCTGGATGTACACCACAAGGTTCAAATAACACAATTAGATTTTTTTTCCCCCTTCCAAGTGTCATAATTTGGAATAGTACATGGCGATGTAGAAATAGGTAGCTAATTTCATGCAAAACAAACCAACCAACCATGAATTGAAGAAGATGCCTTGAAATGTAGCCATTGTCGCCAAGCAAAGACTGGATGACACCGGTGGAAAAAATATGAAGCATGCAACTAGAGGCGCAGTGGCAGGTATGTGCAACAGGACTCTATCAATTTGATCCGAAACGTTTGGTGTGGTACATGAAACAGATTTAGGTCATCGCCAAGAAGTGTAACTGCCACAAGTAAACAAACGCAGTGCAGATCAGCCTCTGATTTGTGGACGCCATGGCTACCGATGTGCTTTGGGCAGTATGTCTAACTGTGCTAGAGCCTGGAATTCACTCTGGAGCCAAGATTCCTCATCATGAATATCTAATCATCCATATATTTCATTGGCATGTTGTAGAACAACAGCCCTTTTTCCAACCTGTGACCTGTTTTGTGGCCGGGGGGTTAAACATGACCTGGCAACCTCCATGTGAACACTGCTGTTTCACTACCAGAGCCCCAGACCAGTTGTCACCGTTCCCGAGTTTTAAGATGTGCTTAATTGGCTTGCCTGAGTGCCAGGGGAGGGGAAGGAGAGTGCGTTAGCTTGTTACGAGGAGGGCCCAGAGAGGCGGGGGTCCCTTATCAGCCCGTCGCCGGACACCTCCGGTGGCTATTAATCAGAGCCAGAGTCCGACTGGAGCCGGCAGAGGATCCGCCGAGGGGGGACAGCGATGGAGGGAGGCGGGGAGGTTAGGAGGCAGCCTGGAGCCTTCCTTGGGCCTCACTGACAGGAACAGACAGACAAACACTCCCACTCCTCTCCCTCTTCTCAAGTCCGAGGGTACTTGCTAGGGCAACCCACCCCCCATCAGCCCTCGCCCACTTCCCTAACCTTCCTCCATGCTATTGATTTAGGTCCCCCCCTCAGGCCAGGACCCATCCATTTTCGCCGAGGTGACAGGTTTACGTCGCCCCCTCTCCATTTTATTGTATTGGTGCGGCGCTGCCAGTTGCTATTGTGCTAATGAAAATTTAACACCAGACGCAATATTCCTTTTTCACAGGATGTGCACGCAGCATGCAAAATATCTTGCCGGAATTTACAGGATTGAAGGTGCTCATTATTTTTAATGTTCGTGACAGAGTGGCCCCGAAAACAGGTTTTATGGACAGGAAAACAACGACGACATGTTTCTGATTATTGAGGTGTTTGCTAAATGATCTCTTGCTAATGTATATCTTGGCTGGCTTTCGTGGCCTTTACCTGTACCATGTGTACTCCGTCCAGCAGCAGCATTACAGACTCCTTTGGATTGCTCTACCTGGTACTTTACTTCTTATGGGGTTGATGTTCTAAATCATCCAAAAAAACCTTTTAAACTTTTTCTAGTCCCTTGATCCAGACGGTGCCCCGAGACACCTTTTAAAACCTGTTATTTTGGTCATGTCGGAAAGTCCAAAACAAACAAGCTTAGCTTAAAAAAAACAAACTAAGAAATCCCTGAATCTTCCGGGTGGTTCTGTCAAAATTTAACCCAGACAAGTTCATGTCCAAACCTGATTGTCTAACCTCCAAAGCTGTTTTATGACCTCACCGTCGGTGGGGATTTAAAAAATGTCTGTTGAGATCAATGACAATTTGGAAGATTAGATTTCAAAACATGCCACTGATGGTGGAGTGGTACGCTTGTCTTACTTTGGTTGATTGAGTTCCTACTCAGTGATGGTGTCATTGTGAATGGAGTCGGGTCTCTGTTTCTCTTTGTGCCCTTGTGAGTGACTGGCAACCGATCCAGGGTGCAGTCTGCCTTTCAACAAAAGACAGTCATGAAGGGGTCCAGCTCCCAATGAGCCTCAACAGGATAAATGGTATAGAAAATGAATAAATGGATGGCTTTCAAATTTGTTATTTTAATCTAGGCAGAAGGTATAAAGGCAAATGAGGTAGGGATGAAAATTCCCTCAGTCTTATGGGGAGGCAATGCCAAAATTAAATGCAGACTGGTTCACATCCAAACTTGATAATTGGAACCTTCAAAGTTGTTTTGTGATCTCCGATTTATTGGGATTCCAAGAGTTTCCCAATATTCAAGTGTAGTGCAGCTACCTTAAAAAAAAAAAAATCGACTGAAGTACCCCACTGATCAAATGCACCAAACTTATGCAGCTGGAGGGCCTCAACTACAGTTTTCTCAAATGCTGATACATTTCCTTTGAAATATCGAGCAGATTGAACACATTTTTGCTGTGCCGAGCCGAAATATGTGTTGAATGCTTCACAGCCAGACCGCGTCAGATTGCAACATTGGCCATTAAGGTTCTGATCAACTCCTAATGGAAAACGTTTGTGAGGGTGCACCACAAAGCTCCATGTATAAATATTGAATAATGAGGCTACTTTCAAGTCCTCTTCTTTGTGTTTGGAGTTAGGGGGAAAATGTCATTAATGACGGCTTTTGCTGTGGTTTTACATCACACAAGCTCATAAAAAGCCATCGCCGCTGATAGAATTGTTAGCGTAACCCTCGGCGTGCATTTACAAGCCGGCGTGCGTGCATTTGTTGGCAAGATGTGCTTGTGCTCTGAGACGTGTGTACTAATGAGCCGCTCATTTGCTAGCTGATGCACGACTCTTGCCATTAGTCATGGTCTGGCATGATGACAAGAATTGCTTGTACTCACTGGAAACTTGACCTGCTTTTATGGCGACAAGCAGTGAGGATGTTGTTGTCTATGGTTTGCACTTCAGGGTGGGACAGCAGATACGAATGCTTTGTTAAACCACTGTCTCAGTTGCACTTGTGTTGTCGTTGCGCAAAATCAAATGATGATGTCATTCATCAAGTTCGACTGTATTGTTACAGTGCATAAAATATACATGCTACTGTTAGGCTTTTAAGTTTGGGTTTCAAATTAGGATTGGGTCTTGGAGCCTAGCATAAGGTCTGAAGCAAGCGGGAGGGTTTTAAAGTTTTTATTCACAAGAGAGTTTCAAGGCATGGAATCAAATTAGACCAATGTTCTCCAAAATATGGTTCCGAGTGTGTGTGTGTGTGTGTGTGTGTGTGTGTGTGTGTGTGTGTGTGTGTGTGTGTGTGTGCGCGCATATATATGATTGAATGAGCTAATCACACCTTTCACCAAATTAGGATGAAGTTGCTGAAAACTATTTGCCCATTTATAAAATCAAGCAGGCTATAACGTTTGATTGTGTGAGAATCCAAATTTTACTTCATATCACTTATTCATAACCTGATTTGAGATTGACCATGTGACCGGATGCTTCAGTTGTGTTCACTCAATTCTTTTCATCCCTGATCTGCCTTAGAAAGTGTTCCCACCTGTTTGTTGTGAGCCATCTGTCTTTATAATGTTGCGCATTTCACACCGAATGGCTTTAACGAGGTTTGGTGTGTAACATAAAAGGCCACCTGATAGTATTGATGGCTTAAAAAGATCCAAAATGTGATTGTTTGGACACAATTTGGTCGGAAATGCGGGAATACTTCATGAATCATGTTTCACAAGATGGTAAATTTGCCTTTGTAATTTGGGCATATGTGAAATAATCACCCAGAGTGGATTTTAACAACGTCAGATCTGATGAATAAGCACACAGAAGTGTGCGGCAGTTTGTGGTGTTCAATTACGAGCCGGCGGAAACTAACCTGAGGCGAACAGATGCCCGATCAGTCACGGCGCCTCATTTCCACTCGCGCTTCCCTTTTGACAGCCGACACCTCTCACAGTGGGCTTACCTTTCTGTCAGCCTCTTTTATTTTAGACTTTCTTTGTAAAGGGTTTTTTTTTTCTAACAAAGCTTGACATTTCACCTGATGCCGCTTGTGTTCAGTGTGTTTTCACTGTGCTCACGCGTGGCTGCGATCAATTGTCCGAAAAGAGCTCAATTGTTTATGACCTGTGCGCCAGTCTCATTACGTTATCTGTATTCGGGGAAAAGTTGTTGCAGCGGCACCCTCCATAGATTGCAACAGATTCAAGTGTTTGTCTGAATGTCCATATTTTGAACATGATGTAAGAGCATTCCTGGAATCTGGAGTTACATCGCTCAGACCAGCCCACTTTCATTCATAATGTTTGAATGAAGTCATTTTACCCTCATTGGTTGATCAATCTAAAATATCTTACCTCCCCTCCCAACATCAGTTTTTATTCACACTTTTATTGCTTTATGTTTAGTTTTCAACACTTTTATTCATATTGTAGTTGATCAAAGATAATAAATTACAACTGAACGGCCAAATAAAATCTCAAAAGCTTTTAATTCAGCAACATTTCGGCGGCTCATGTAGTACGTCATGTTTGTGCTCTTATTTGAAACCAATTTACAGAGAGAAGCAGCATTTTTTTCCCACTGCACTTTCCTGCAGTTTTTTTTTAAACATCTGATTTTTACTTAATATACAGCACTTTGTCGTTTTAAAGTGCTCTATCATTAAGTTTAATCGAGTTATAATCAACACGTGACTGCATTTATTGATTTACTGCATGCGTAATTTTGTACACACAGGGGGTAATATAATTACAGGATGTTTGTAAGTCGTGTATTAAATTATTCCTACTTTTGGGATTAAATAACTCTCTCTCTCTGTCTACATATATATATATGTGTGTGTGTGTGTGTGTGTGTGTGTGTGTGTGTGTGTGTGTATGTATATATATATATATATATATATATATATATATATATATATATATATATATATATATATATATATATATATATATATATATATATATATATATAAATAAATAAAACAAATATAAAAAATACACACAGTAGTAAATGCCACTGAATTCTTGTGGGAACAGCCTCCTTATAAAATGTGATTAGGTCATGCTGGTAAGTGAGAGATGACAAGAAGCAGCTCAAGACAAACTGTGGCAGCTGGACAAGAAGCCGAGTGGTCTCTTCGCTGGAAAGACCCCCGTGTGTTGTTCAATAACCCCCATTGTTCTTCAGCTGCCGTCACATGTAATAGAATTCAACATCCATCACGGCCACCAGTACATCCACCCAAGACTCAATAGACAAATTGACTTTTTATTTATTCTTTCGTCCCACTCGGGTTTCTCTGACTTCCAATCGCAAATCAACACGTGACACATATATCTCTTGAATTTCTTTTATTTCTCTCCCCCAAAAAATGAAGTCCATGAATTTTCCACGAGTTAAAAAATTATTGGCGATACATATCTTTCATTTGACAGGCACTTATGGGACATGTTAAAACACAGCGCTGGAAATTCAGCATTTCAAACCGATAAAACAGTTTGAGGACACTGAGACTTTTTGTTTCTTCATCCATCCATTATCTGAACCGCTTCGGTTCACACTTCCCCTCACACTCACAATCACACCGAGGGGCAATTTAGAATGCCATCAACCTGCCGTGCATGTTTTTGGAATGAGTTTGATGTGCACCGAAATAGACCTGAGTCGCTTATTGAGTTTCTGACTTTAGTTGAGCAAATGAAAGACAATGTCACAATGGAGTTCAGAAGTTCACCAAAATCCACCAGGGATTTAGGAAGGAGCTCCAAAAGTGGACTCACAGGAGGGGCAGCGCAACTCACAATGGGGCCCTTCCAGGGCATGCTTTGCTGTATATACTACAAACCACATAATCGTTAACATATCCACACAGAAACAAGATCCCAATCACAATGCCCTCCTTAACTCAACAAATAGCTTGCTCAATTGAGATTAACATCTGGGTTTGTTTTCATATTTCCCCACAAGATTAGTTTGGCATGGTATCAAGGTCTAAACAGCTGGGAAGCCGAGGCATGCTTGTTTCTTCAAATAGCCCGAAGACCTGCTTTCATTCTTTGGCTCTGTGGGATGTTGTAGCACCATTGTCCGAAATAGGCTTCTGGAAGATGGAAAAGCGTGCTAAGGAGTCGAGGAAGGCTATGGGTCTCTCAAAGCACAATTTACACCAATGAGCCACATAGGTCTGTCAATTGGATTCTAATGTAACTAGTTGTGCCATAGCCAAAAAAAACCCAAAAACAAAAACGGAAAAAGGAATGACGAATGTCCAATGTAAGATGTATTAAAACCATTTTTAAACTGTAGAAGTACTGTCGAAGACCGTTTCTGGTGCTATGAGTACAATCTACGCGAGGGTTAGGCGCAGTCTGGGATGTTTCAATGCATGCATACTCCGTGCCCAGCAGTAGGTCATTACATCATTGTTTTGAACCTACATGTATTTGCGCAGTTTAGTGGTTAGCGCATTGACCTCACGGTGCAGAAATCGTGGGTTCGATCCCGGCTCCAGCCTTCCTGTGTGGAGCTGGCATGTTCTCCCCGTGCCTGCGTGGGTTTTCTTTGGGTATTCTGGTTTCCTCCCACATTCCAAAAACATGCATGGCAGGCTGATTGAACACTCAAAATTGTACCGAGGTGTGAGTGTGGATGGTTGTTTGTCTCTGTGTGCCCTGCGATTGGCTGGCAACCGGTTCAGGGTGTCCCCCACCTACTGCCCGAAGACAGCTGGGATAGGCTGCAGCACTCTTGCGACCCTTGTGAGGATAAAGCGGATCGGAAAATGGATGGATGGATAGTTTTTTAAACTGCATGCCACCTTTTCTCTCTCATCGCAGGTCTCAAACTTGGAATGGAGCGGGATGCCTACGTGATGATAGCCGAGAAAGGAGAGAAGCTCTATCACATGATGATGACCAAAAGCCGCCACCTCATTAAGGACAGACGCAGGAAGCTCAGCATTGTGCCCAAGTGCTTCATGGGAAAGTGAGTGCGAGTCCGCCGTGTGTTTTTCGCAAGAGCTTGTATTCACTGTTCCTGGAAAGTCTTGGCAAGATTTCCTCTGTCTTCCCTCCATCCTCTATATCCTCTACCTCCGCTTTGGCTTCCTATCCCAAAGCCTTTCCTTCATCTTAAGCCAAGTCCTTAGTTCAAGTCTTCCCGAAAAGCGAGGCCAATCTGACGTCATGAATAGTAAGTGGTACCTTGCAGACTTTTGCCATCAGAAGACCTCAAACTGAGGTTGTCCCTCTTTCATTCATGTGTCTGTAATGCAAAGAAACAAAAAGGGCCTTTTAAGACTTCCCGCAGAGATCCACAAATAACGCTTGGCGAAACGGTGAAAACAAGAAGCGTTATTGAAAACAAAAACATGGGCAGGGCTGTCTGGAAAAAAAGACAACCTTAACATGCTGTTAAGGTTCATTATTCATTTGACTTCTGAGCAATGAGCCACCAAACTGCATCCTCACCAATTTTGAAAACAATGTCCTGCTGCGCGTCTTTACTGT
>CAAKHF010009798.1:0-2500 GCA_901007745.1 Hippocampus kuda | reverse complement strand
CATATATATATATATATATATGTATGTGTATATATATATATATATATATATATATATATGTATATATATATATATATATATATATATGTATATATATATGTATGTATATATGAGTTACCTGTGGTGAATACAGTAAGTTGTTTTTTTTTGTTTTGTTTTTTTTTGTTTTGTTTTGTTTTTTTTGCACATTTGTCCAAAAACTTTTCTTTTATGCATCTAATACTAGAGCATTTTGACCATTTATCACATGCTAAATCACTAAGAGAAGGCTGTGATCTCGGATGTTATTACTATAAGGAACTAAAGGTGGATGTCCGTCCAAGAGTTTTACAAATACATACTTATTCCACAAGTCAAACAAAAGCAATACAATATGTTGTACAGCCAAGCTAAGAACCACACCCATTTAAAAAAGAAAAATTATGGTACGAACCATACATTTTTACATAATCCTAACAAGGAGTATATCTTTGATTGATTGCACTATTACAATCATTGATACAAAGTCTTTATCGCTATTTATTGATTTATTTATTAAGTTCGTTAGTTAGTTAGTTGCGCCTGTGTTTCTTGTCTGCGTTATAGAAAACGACTGGATTGATGGATTCATTTCCTTGGTGGTGGTCATTTGCTGCCACTGAGTGTCTTACCAAATAAACAACCGGCATGGGTGTGTCCCACCAAGCCATTTTCCTTGTCACCCATCATTCACTCTGTGGCGCCGGAAGGTTCTCTGTGTTTTCTCTTGCCTGTGCACACGTCTTCACGCGTCTTCATGATAATTTTTTGAACAGCACTGTAACCGGAATTAATCTTGCATGACATCCACACCCACTTGAGTTCTCTGTCATCAACTTTGATTAACGGTCACTGGCCTTGACGCGAGCGTTCACATACAAAGAGCCACCGTGCACTCTAAACCTGAACATACTGTAAAAAAAAAAAAAAACATAACAGACATCGGATGCACCTGGCTGTTCACCGCTCGGAACAAAACAAATTCTGATCAAGTGCTGCCCGATGATGCCTGTCATGGGGTCCAGCACGCCCACGACCGCTCGTGATAATGAGTGGCTCGGGTAATGAACGAATGGATGGATGCAACTTTTTTATGCCGCAGGCTATCAACAAAGGTTGCTATGGCAGATGGTTCAAGGTGTCCGCTCACTTCTGTTGCGTCCTCGATGTGCATGCACACGCTTGGAGACTTATACCAGCTAGGCGTGTGTGTGCACAAAGGGGGTCAGCCGCAGACGTCACACATTAATTACACAGATGCCCGAAAGCGTAATCTAAATGTAAATGCGTCAAAATTCCTCGCAGCTTCAGCCTGGATGCACGCACACGTATGTGAGTGTGCACTCGCGGTCCTGCATTCAAGTGATGTGAGCAGACTGATTTGATTCAAGAGAATGATGTGATTCTCTTTTTTGTTCCATACACGCACATTGCACATTTCAACTAAAGACAGTCAATTAAGAAAAAAAAAAAAGACATTTCTATATGTGCAATAAACAGGTGCATCTCGTCTTTGTGTTTGAAGTAACGTCGGACTTGGAAAGAGAAAATGCTGTTGACCGTACATTGGTTAGCAAATTTGCGAAACCCTGCAAGATTTCAGGGTGGATTTTGCAGTCTTTCTGAAAGACAGAACATATAAATCTTACTCACGTGCATGTTTTGATGCAAATATGGAACTTCTGTCTACATCTGCGAAGGATATGTTTTCATTTGATGTTGCTTACTTTGTTGTTTGACTTTGTGGCTTTGTGGGTAGATACCGTATTTTCTGCACTATAAGGCGCTTCGGATTATAAAACGCACCTTCAATGAATGGCCTATTTTAAAACTGTTTTCATATATAGGTTGCACTGCATTATAAGGTACATAGAATAGAAGCTACAATCGTGGCTGCGGTTGCGCTATGCTAGATGGAGCTATGCTAAAGGAAATAAAATACAATCCAGCTTTTTTAACAAAGCCATGAGAACTGGTCACAAACACGGACATGAAATATATAAATACAAGTTGCATTACAAAACAATAAATGACAAAAGTTATGACGGCTATTGATTCAACAAAAAGGCACACAAACCTTGTGGGCTCACATCCACAAGTCTTTCTTGTCTCCTTCTTCCTTCATTTAGTCAGTAGTTAACTATGCTTTTGGTATTATCTTCAGTTCATAAGGGCTGCACACACAAAGTAATTGTTTGTTTGAGTGTGTGTTGGCAAATGCACATGTCAGTTCGTGTCAGGCAGAACCCTTTTAGGTTACAATTGGGTCCTGCTAATAGTCCCCACTAGATGGCGTCAGAACATGAACACGGAAACAACTCAATGGGGAATATAAAGAGACTGCGACACCATATATAAGGCGCATCAGATTATAGGGCGCACTCTCGACTTTTGGGAAAATTCAATGATTTTAGTTGTGCCTTATAGTACGGAAAATACGGTATTCTTTTTTTGATTTTCTGTTTAATTTTTCCACCACTTA
>CAAKHF010009797.1:0-13909 GCA_901007745.1 Hippocampus kuda | reverse complement strand
AACATGGGCGCCATACTGTCCCTACCCCAAAACGTAACGTGATGCACACACACACACACACACACACACAGGCGCGCACACGGGCACGGGCACGCAAACATCCACAGACCCCTTCTTTTATGCTGCCTCCTTTCTCCCCTCTGTTCCAGTCGTACACACACAAGACTTTTACGTGCCCCATATGGTGAACAATGGCCCATCAAAACCTTCGAAATGAGACAGGGGTTGTAACGGCAGCCCAGAACTTGGCCGCAAGCTGTTTATAGCACAGAGCTAAACCTTGTTTCCTTCATGCATATAACAGGAATTTCAGATCTGTTTGGATCGAAACCTGACGCAATTATTCACATTTTTGATGTGTTGCTCCCAAGGCCGTATTTTGATAGCACGTCTTTTAAAAGTAAAATTTCAATTTAAGTTTATTTTTTAACACTGTTAGACAAATGTGGGCTCAAGAGAATGTGGTGTTGCTCGACTGTTGTTGGCAGCCTTCGGTGCAGAGCAGATGGAGAGGCTAAAATTCTGTTGTCATGTGTTTTTTTTTTTTTTTTTGTATATGGAGAAACGGAACTAGTGTTTGACATGTCGTTTTAACTAAATCAGTACCAGTGTTAGTGACATACTGTACAGTAGTAAGTAATATTTTAGTCCTAATTGCAGAAATAGCATGTCATTGTGTTATGCACAAGAATCTTTGATGCATAAGATATGAGAAATGACACATAATTAATATAATCACATTCTTAATTGGTATCATTGAAATATTTAATATATGATAATTGATGATTAAAATACCTAGCATACAAGATATTCATTCATCCATTTTCTGTGCTGCTGATCCTCACAAGTCTCGTGGGTAAGCAAAGCCCATCCCAGCTGACTTTGACCAAGAGGTTGGCAGCCAATCGCGGGGCACCATCGGATAAAGTACAATGTGAATTTTGTTTTATTTGTTACTTATGTTCCTTCCATGACCTATTCCATAGAGTATTTTTGACAGTCACTGTAGTCATAAAAATTGTGTTTCTCCCTTTCTACAGTAGCTAATACAGTGGTAAAGACGTCTTTGACTGAGAAGTTTTGGGCTTTCCTGTGTAGAATTTGCAGGTTCTCCTGTGTTTGCAGGAGTTTTCTTAGGTTAACTGAAGACTCTAAATAGCCCGGAGGTATACATCTGAGTGTGGATGATTGTTTGTCCGTCTGTGCCCTGCTATTGGCAGGCGACCAGTCCAGGGTATACCCCTCCCCCCTTTTCACCAAAGTTAGCTGTGATGCACTACAGCTCACCTGCGAGTCTATACTAAGTAGTATAGAAAATCGATGGCTGCATTACAACTGCCAGTGTACAGTACCATACCATTTACCCATATCGTGTGCATGTGTTAGTGCAAGAAAGTTGCAAGAATTTTCAAAGTACAATAAATTTATGTTTGGCACTATAGACGCAAACCTCAATTACAATGAAGTTGAGGCATTGTGTAAAACGAGAAATAAAAATATCCATCCATCCATCCACATTCAACACCACTTATCCTGAACAGGGTCATGGGGAGTTGCTGTAGCCTATCCCAGCTGACTTCAGGCGGAAGGCAGACTAGACCCTGAACTGGTCGTCAGTCAGTTGTAGGGCACTTAAAGAGACAAATGACCATTCATGTCCACATTCACACCGTCACTGTGTGGGAACTCATCCCACACTGCCTACACACAAGTCCACTACCACTACACCATCAGCGATGAATTAAAAACAAAAGACAATAATTTGGAAATCACAAAGGCAAGAGATTTAATGTTCAAACAGACAAACATAATTGTTTTTGTTTGTTTGTATTTTTGTTTTGTGGATGTTCACTCATTTTGAATTTTATGCCTGCAACGCCTTCTATAAAAGCTGGATCAGGGGTGTGTTTACTACTATGTTACATAATCTTTCCTTCTAAAACACGAAGAATTTGGATTTGAGGACATTCATTTTTGAAGCTTTCTGGTCTCCGTTGTCATATTTTACACTTCAAAATGTGCGACACATTTCAATGGGAGACAGGTCTGGACTGCTGGCAGTGTGCTGCTTCAAAATGTTCATACACCTTTCAGCAGAAACTTATACAGGTGTTTATGTTACCCATGCTGCTTCTTTGCAGAGATTTCTTGAGGGTCTCTGAATCATTTGACAATATTATAGGCCATACATGATGAAATCCCTAAATTCCTTGAAAACATTCTTAAAACTGTTGGACTATTTGCTCATGCAATTGTTCACAAAGTGGTGAAGCTTGCCCCAACCTTGCTTCTGATAAAAGTGGCCTTTACTCGTTTCATAATCAATCACTCAACTGTTTTCGATGAACCTGTTCACCAAGGAATGTTCCAAACAATCAATATACATACACCGGTGAGGGGGGGTAACTATGGTTGGACTATCCTGAATATTTGATAGCCAATAGGACAGTGAGGGTGTCACAGCAAACAACAGCAAGTGGGCGGGGTCCAAAAGTTTTTATTGAGTTCAACTGTACTGTGTGCAAAGAAGAAGGCAACTTACCATCCTTGCGCTGATCTAACCCACCTGCCGGATATTACAACTAAATCTTTTCCACCATGTGCCTCAAAGGTGGATGCAACCTTGACACCCCTTAGCTCAGACCATGCAGCGAGCCAGCACTATGTTGCCTTTGTTTAACCCCTGACCTGCGAAAACACTACAAGTCTCTAGCTTCTGAGAAGGCAAAAGGAAACAGGAAGTGTTTGGTTACAAATTAAATATATATATGTGTGCCATGAGTCATAAATTGGCAGGCCTGTCAACAGAGCTGCTACTGAAATAGCATGTGGCACCAAGACGCTCATCATAAAGTTTTAAAACCTCACTTCGGTCTCTGCTTTTAAAAGGGTAGGTGGAAAAAAATAAGGGATTCAAAAGCTGAATTTTACCCTGCTTTTTCTTCTTAAAAAAACAAAACAAAAGATTATAATCAACACCAGACAGAGCCGGCCTGTCCACAGTCTGACCGACCCAGGCAAAAGCTTTCAGCAAAGTCATAATAAAATCCCAAAATGTTCAGCGCTTTTATTTTGAAAAATGACATTTTGGTAGCACTTTGGGAAGAACCCATCATCTGAATTAATGATTTGTAAATGTTCAGCAGGTTCTTGATTATAATTACCAGAAAGATTTAGAGGGAATATGAATATTATTTAACATATAAAACAGTCACACACAAGAAAAAGAACTGAATAGGTTTCTAAACATTTCAAATAAAAAGCATTTTGTAACTCTTTTGTGTCATTTAAAGTCATACGGAATGAATAATCTTGATCTTAAAACATTTTTAGATAAAACAGCAAGTCCTTTCGCTACATTTCAAATATGCAAAGGCTATACAGAGCAACCAACCATCTTGTCAAGACTTTCTCCTTTCTTCCAACCCCAAATTGCTCCCATAGAAACTAAGACATCGCTTCATCTTAAAAATCTCCTCCTCCCTCACCACCAAGATCTATGTTGATCTATTATAATCTATGTTGCGTGCATGACTTTCATCTCTGACGCTGACCGGAGATGATGAAATAATGATAATAGTGCATTGGGAAATTTGAGAATAAATGATTTCATTATCAATTGATCAATAACATTTACAATGAATAAATTGAAAAAAATTACATTGTCTCAAAGTGTGGCACGTTGACTTCACAGTGCAGAGGTACCGGGTTCGATTCCAGCTCCGGCCTCCCTGTGTGGAGTTTGCATGTTCTCCCCGGGCCTGCGTGGGTTT
This sequence comes from Hippocampus kuda, assembly GCA_901007745.1. Classification (NCBI taxonomy): domain Eukaryota; kingdom Metazoa; phylum Chordata; class Actinopteri; order Syngnathiformes; family Syngnathidae; genus Hippocampus; species Hippocampus kuda. The sequence continues at coordinate 10,136 of CAAKHF010009797.1, read as the reverse complement.
TCTCCGGGTGCTCCGGTTTCCTCCCACATTCCAAAAACATGCATGGCAGGCGGATTGCACACTCTAAATTGTCCCTAGGTGTGTGTGTGAGCGTGCATGGTTGTTTGTCTCTGTGTGCCCTGCGATTGGCTGGCAACCAATTCAGGGTGTCCCCTGCCTACTGCCCGAAGCCAGCTGGGATAGGCTCCAGCACCCCCCCGACCCTAATGAGGATAAAGCGGTTCGGAAGATGAATGAATGAATGAATATATATATATATATATATATATATATATATATATATATATATACACACACACATACACACGCACACACGCACAAAAGTACACACACACACACACACAGTTTCCTGAATGCAACATACTTATAGCTGCTCTGCCATTGGCTATTAGTGAGCATCTTCCTGGTATCCCATTGGCTAAGAGGAACCTCTATCGTGTCGATGTGTGTCGTTAAATCAATCGATATGTGTCTGTGCAGCATCTTTCTTTTTGTTCAAACAACAAAGTGTATGCAGGAAAAGTGATTAAGATTGCACGACTGTCTGTGTCTTATGTGTTGTGTTATTTTGACTGGAACGGATTCGGGCATTTTACATGGAAAACGCATCTCTACTTACAAAATTTTCTACTTCAGAAATTTCTTCCAGAACCAATTAATTTCTTAAGTAGAGTTACCACTGTATATAGAATATAGTTATTATAGAAGTATATAGAATTTAGAACTTTTCCACAACGGACGACAAAAAAGAAAGGCGCGGTAAAACTGACCTGTGTTAGGGCTATCATTTGGATGGATGCCATTTGGCTTCCTCACATTGGAGCAGACAGCTGTCAGCTCCTGTGTAATCCCACCGCTTTGGACCCAGCAACCTGTTGAAAACTAGACAACGCCGCCTATGTCACAGGACGATGATAGATAGACACAGATATAATTTCTGCAAACATGTCGCCTGTTGGGACTCTAGCTAACATTCTTTGGATGTTACTCTAATTGATTTTGGCCGTATTAGTACCTTACAATGAATGATGACTTGCCACGTGTGTCGTTATTATGAAAGTATAGCAAGCTGTGCTGTGCTTTTATACCATTTTTTCCGATATCTTCACATATGGCGCTGATTTCCTTTTTCTTCATTATTTGCTTTTCAGCATTTATTACATTTTCTGCCTGACCATTTAATGCTCTTGCTGTCTTCTTTTAAACAAATTGATAGAAGCAACACATTGTTCGCAACAGCACAGTACTACAGACTCCAGGGCCATGTGTTGAGTGACATAGATCAGGTGAAGCTTGTCCAGCCTTTAATGTGTTTGCATGGTGAGGAAGGAAGGGCAAGAGGGTCCAGGGGAAACAAGGTCATTCCAGTGTTGATGTAAAAGTCGCAATCTGTCCTGTGGGAATAGCAGTGATCCACATCGGGTTGGATTACTCTGTATAGAATTCTTCGAGGCCTTCAAGAATTACTGCTGAAGTGCTTAGTTGCATTTCTTCACTTCTTTGATGCTATTGTGAGTGTGCGTTTGTATGTGTATGTATATTGTTGTTCATGCCAGAGGATAAACAAGTAAACAGTAAGGAGAGTAACCGTCACCAGTGCACTGTCAGCCATTTATTGAACTGGACAAAGAGTCAAAATACACAAATACAAATGAAAACAAAAAAAACATGGAGGAGATATTAACACTAGAGCAGTGGTTCTTAACCTTGTTAGAAGGACCCAACCCAATCAGTTCATATGCACGTTCACCTAACCCTTCATTCATGAAAAATAAAAATATGATTTTTTACAAATTCAAGACATCTACACTGCCAAGAAGAAGAAGAAATCTTTCTGATAGCGATCAGCTTCAAAGCCGAGGCAAAACCGCCGTTTGATCGCTGGACAATTAATACATTTTTGTCAACATACAAATTTGTCGGCTTCTGTCCCTTTTATATTTTTGAGGGCTTGCCAACTGCCATACAAACTTCATCTCCACTGCTGGTCATGGTGTGCTGGAGTCAATCCCAGCTGACTTCAGATGTTCAGACATCCTGAACTGGTCACCAGTCAATCACAGGGCACATCCAGAGACAGACAACCATTCACACTCACATTCACAGCATCACTGAGTCAGACTGAACTCACTCTACCCACACTGAAGGAAGGCGAATGTACCACTATACCATTAGTGACCCGGTAACTACTATCCCTGAAATTGCAGATGCTCCAAACTCATTCAGATTAGCAGCATGGGAGCATTTCAGCTACGAGTTGAGGACAGAAATGGTAATCAGGGAGTCAACAAGACCCAGACTTCAAAAGTGCTTAAAAAAAAATGTGTGCTGCAAAAACACAACCTCAAAAATAATTTATGCGTGTCACAGAAGAAAAACACAGGCACAGGCTACTCTGACAACTTTCTAAAATGTTGCCTCATTGTCTTATTCTTGTTTAAAAACTTTTGATCCATCACTTAAAGTATTGTTTTTCGAGCGCCTCAATTAATTTTACCACTGAGTCTATCCTTTAAGAAGTGCATGCTCCAGCGATCTTCTCTTTTGAATATGTGGAAAATGAAAGTAAAAACAGGATTACAGTCTCATCCTTTTGAAAGTTTGCCCCTCTGATTGAGTTGTGCTCTTTCTAGAGAAAAGGAGCGAGAAAAATGACGGAGACATGCAGCGTTTAGAGATGGATGCGGTGAAGAAAGAGACTTTGCTTGTTGCTGCCCAGTAATGAGCGCCGGTAATAAAGTGGATATATTCATGGACAAGCGAAGCCAGCAATTAAGGACAGAGGGAGCAAGCTTCAGATGTTCACTTTGGATCTTTTAAATCAACAATAAATACGGCCCGTTTCTCTGAAAGTGAACAGTGAGATATTCCAAACGAAATCCCCTCTCACTAATGAGGCCGCAGCCATACAGTATTCCAACATCGAGTAGCTTTGCGGCGGTGCCACTCCAGACGATCCTTTTTCTTGTTGAAATGTTTTAATCAGGTTGAAGGATTATGATATAACAGTGTTGGTGGAGATTCGTCTTCCTCTGTTTCCCACATCAAGATGGGACTGTTTGATCTGCTCTGGAATGTGCACAGCCGCGACGCTCTTAATTAGCCAAGTGAATGCACACCGTGTAATTTTCGTAGCCAATCTTTGGATTTGACCTGCGAAGGAGTAATGTATGCTGCTCCGATTCATAATGAACAAAACAAAACAATGAAATGAAATTAAATTACAACCAAAGATGAAAATGATAAGACAAAGAAATCATGCGAACGGATCTTGTCAGGAAACGACGCACTGAAAATTTTAACGCAAAGCTGTGCTATTTGCAAAACATCCCCTCACTTGTCAATTGCTGTTGCCTCGATGGGTGGGGAAAGCCTTTTCCAGGCACTGGCACATTGTTTCATCCCACCTGCTGCGGCTTGATCACTTCCTAGCATCCGCACTCACTCTTTAGAAATGGGTCAAACAAGGGTAAGCTTTGTGAGGGAGGAATCACACAGCTACAGTCATATTGCTGCCCAGGAGAACAAACAACAGCTTGACTCACAATATTGTTTCAGTGTTTGTTTCTGGGATGGAGGGTGCTCACTTGGCAGTGAACCATCTCCAATGGGCTGTTTTCGGATGTGTGAATGCACTCGGACTGGGGAATGAAAGAAAGATGTTGGTTCGAAGTTGCAGGGGAGCCTCGTGGCTAAAATGCAGTCTGTCTCCTCTGTTTCTACTGGATGGAGAATATGGCCTTGAGTGCAAGTAGTAATTAGCCATTCTTTGCATTGCCACAGAAATAGATCCAATTATGACCATTTAAGTGGCTATTTTTGACAAGCAATGGCTAAATGGATATGATTGTTCATTTATGGGCAGGGCAATAAGAAATGAATGCCAATTGGAGCCTTGAGTGATGTCATATACAGTGTGCGTGTGTGTGTGTGTGTGTGTGTGTGTGTGTGTGTGTGTGCCTGTATGAGAAAGAAGCTAGTTTTTAATCATACTAGGTTACATTTATTGAAGGTGGTCAGACAGTGAATGTAAAAAAGTCCAATTTTTCTTGGAAAGCAGAGATTATGTAGATGTTGATTTGCTTTACTGTGTTTTTCTTGTTAGAGTTTTACATACACACTGGAGTATCAAATTTATGCAGTGTGTTTTTTCGATTAAGGGAGTGTGACATACACACGTAGAACAAAGAAAAAGAAAGACGTAGAGGTTTCAAAGCTGGGTCGGGTCCCAGTGTGTGCAACTGTTGCTTTTTCTCCAGGTCCTTCAGCTTCCTACGACATTCTCAAAAATATGCATGGTGGGTTTATTAAAGACTTCATATCATCCATAGATGGGAGTATATAAGTGTGAATTTTGTACCCTATCTCTTGCTTTTTTTCATCAACTGCAATAGACTGCAAATCAGCACAACACTGAGGACACTCCTGATAGAAAATGGCTGTATAGATGGATGAAAATTAAGTAAGGAAATAATGTATTGCATTTTCTGTTGCGCTTATACTCACTAGGATTGAGGGGGCTTAATCCGAGTTGAGTTTGGGTGAGAGGCGGTGCACACCCTGATATGGTGGACAAGAGAATAGTTTCCAAAAAGTAATTTTTCCAGCTTGAACAAAAATGATGGCGATACTGTTCGGTTTCTTTTTTTTCTTCATCAATTTATACAAATCTCAATGCGCTCCACATTCCACATCTGCACCCTTTCCTCATTGGCACACTGCTCAGCTGTCTCAGGCTTCACAGATGGACTGAGATCAGGGCTCATCAAAGGCTAATTCAGAATAGTCTCATACATTTGTGTGTGTGTTTTTTTTTTAGCTGTGTGATTTTTGGTCATTATCCTGATGATGATGATAACCTGCATGACCTGCAGCTGAAGCCAAGCTTTCTGCAGTTTTACTCCAAAATACAACAGGAGTCTTTCAATTTCATTTTATCTTGCATGGAAACCAAGCCATCCCGTGTCAGGTTTAGCAACGCAAGTTTAGAACATCATCAAGACTCCTCCCTGTTTTACAGTCGCTCAAGTGTCATGTTTTTTGTATGTTTTATTTTTGCATCTGTGAGCAGAGAGCTGATGACACTTGCCAATATGTTTTAGTTTTGTCTCATCCGCCCAAAGGACATTCTCCCAAGAGTTTTGTGACTTGTGCAGCAACATCCATTTTGGTAAATTCCAGTCTTGTCAGTTATTTCAGTGTTTTTCTTTCTAAAATTTGAATGTAATTGATTTATAACCTTCATTATAATCCCTCAATTGAAATGGAACTTTATATTTTATATTTGCCTGGTGCACATCACACAGAGAATCTTTTTAATGCAGTTCTGCCCTGAGGAATCGAAGGTCACTGGAATTCAGCTTCGGTTTTCGGCCTTGTTGCTTGAATGCTGCAGTCTCTCAATCTTTTGATGATATTATGGACCATAGATGATGAAGTCCCAAAATGACTTGCAATTATACTTTGTATGTTGAAAAGTGGCAAACCTTCCAACTGCTTCTTTGGGGATGCTCCTTTTAAAACCAGTGAAGCCACTTACCTGTTTCCAATTAAACTGTTCACCAATGGAATGTGCAAAATAGTTTTTATTTATTTCAGCACTTTCATCTTTTCCAGTTTTTGTGATTTGTTGTGCTAGCATTTTTGGAATGTGTTGCTGTTATTAAATAAAAATAAAAAAAAAGAGAATATTTGGGGAAAAAATTAGAGGTGTGAATTTATCGCGTTAAGTGCGAATAATTAATTAGTCGTATTTGGCGCATTGTTTTTTAATCTAAATTTTAATCTCTAACTTTATTGTTTCTTTAGCTGGGTTACCTTTTTATAATATCCCTTTTCATGTGTTGGCTTCCTGTGTACGGGTAGATAAGGGTGGGGAAACAATTCTCAGTCACAGCCTGAAGCGGGCATTGATTGGCTGTCATTATGTTTGGGCTTGTTTAGCATAAGCTGATTGGCTCCCATTGGAGTTGGGCAGGCTAAGTGAACAGCAGGGAGGAGAGGAGAGGTGAAAATGGAGGAGCAGGTGAGAGTTCTTGGCACAATGAATGGAAAATTTACTTTTCAAAAACGCCCTGACGGCTCTATTAATAAAAGTAGAGTGTTGTGCCTAATTTGTAAGGAGTTCGCTGACCACCGAAGCAGCTCAAGTTTAGCCTCCCACATTAATGGAAAGCACCCAGTCGCGAGTGCATCCACAGCTCACGTTAGCACCGAAAGCGTGAGCAATATAGCGAGGTGAAACAAAGCTCTTCGCCAAACTAAACTCAAGGAGAACACCCCGCGTACAAGGCATTAAGACAGCATAGTTGCTGTGTCCTCAGTAGCCTCAGTAACCAGAAGTGGTTGATGTTTATTTCAGCACTTTATTTTCTCATGATGAACAGTATTTATGAAGTCCTTACTTACAGCACTGTCATTTAAGGGGCTCTTATTTAGTTTTTATTATCTGAAGCAAGTTCCGTGTTCAGTACTTGTTTTGCTCAGAAAAGTGTTCTTTACGGTTTTTTATATGTTAACCTAAGCACTTTTTTATGGACCTGGTGTTCTATTTTTATTTTTATTTTCTAATTATTTGGAGATTTGGAGAACAAACAAAACGGTGATACTCACCCTGGTGGTCCAAACTAAAGGTTGCAGGTAGTACTTAGGACTAGTCCCAACTACAGCAGCAAGTGAATGGCTAGGACTGCATCTGTTCAAGTCTGTTTACAAACAATTAGAGACTTTATAATGCCACTTTTTTTGTATTTTGATCTGCCTCAATAATGTAATGAATTAAAAATGAAAATAGGGGTTTTCTCAGCACTTTTTAGATGAGATTAAAATATAGATTAATTAGATCGATTAAGTACAGATCATAATTAATTAATCTCACACATTTTTAATCGCTTGACAGCACTAAAAAAAAGATCACTGAACATTGAAGGCCCAATTTTCATTCAGAGTGCAACTGTATCAAAATGCACAGTCTAACAGTGCATATGGGTGGATTTTTCTTTCCTTTGGTATTTGCTCGACTTGGTCGGAACGGGGCATTTGGTCACAACTGGGTATTTGTGTGAAATAGTCTTTTCTCGGCCAATCCTAGTAGTATCCCTCATTGCTTGGTTGCCATGGCAATGGACAGAAACAGCCAAAGTGAAGCTGCAAGCGACATGGAAACACTGCTTTACTAAAACTGAGAGGCAGCATCGGGCAAATTATGCCACAATTTGTGAATGGATTCCGGATGCTTGTGCTAACGTGTCTACTTGCACTGTTGTTCGAGCTTTTTCAAAGACACGGCCAATGAAGATCAGAAGATCATGAAGGGTGGTCATCCTCCAGTGCCTTGAGAAAAAGTTCCTCCAGTTTGGCTATCCCCCTTTGCCAACAGCCTCTGCTATCATATTAAAAGTTTTACCAGTTGCCAACATTCTGTTCATTCCCAAGTTATTTTCTTAGACCCAATGACAATGTTTCATTCATTCAAGCTGATGAGTCTGATTGTGAAAATAAGAAATAAGTGGTAAAAAAAAAAAAAACACGTCCTGTGCACAAAACATCAGAATCTTGCCCTGCAACTTTATTGTACGATCTTAATGCTTTGAAAACTGTAATCTCCACCTGGCAGCTGGAAGTAAATTCCTTAATCGCTCTTTCTCGTTCTCGCTCTCTCTCCTTCTCTGATCTAGGATAGGACTCCTTAAGTGATGTAATATGAGTGTGTGTGAGTGAAACTGTGCGTTGTTGTCTCAGAGGACCACACTGAGGCGGAGGCAGTGTTTGTGCTCATTGCAGCCGGTGGCATTAGGTGTCAAGGTTGCTACATAATGCAACCTGCTCCTGAGCCTCTTGAGAGTTGCACCCCGGTGGCTTAATTTGGAGGCTGATGCCATCGATACTGCAAACGCCAACATCAGCTGCACTGCCATCTTAGTAACCACATGGAGCTGACACTGCAATCTACAATTCGACCATATTGGCGCCGCGTGAGTGGCTGCCTTTCCAGCAGCTCCTATATTTTGTTGTTCTACTTCTTCCTTTCGTAACTTTGCTGCTGTGAAATGGGAATTTCTCGATTGTGAGACTAATAAAGGTTTTCTTATCTTATCTTACTGTATATGCAAATGCAAAATGCAAAATTAGTTGGTGAAAATAGTACACTCTGTTTTATTATGGCTATTGTACTCAATTGAAAAAAACGTTTACATTTGTTGGTAAGATCATTAAACAATTATGCCTTACACTTACTGCGATTGGCTGGCAACCACTTCAGGGTGTCCACCGCCTACTGCCCAAAGACGGCTGGGATAGGCTCCAGCACCCCCCGCGACCCTTGTGAGGATAAAGACAATCGATAAATGGATGGATGGATGGACAGTGCACTCACATTCCAATGTCTACATCTCTAGCCCTGACTTTAATTGTGTCTTTGAAGATTGCAGTGCTTTGTGCCATGTTCCAACAGGACGTTTTGTTAACTTTTCAGCTGCAGCCAGGTTAGAGCGCAGTGGTCGCAGAGTGCACTCATCTTATCCTCAGCCCTCACCACTGGCTTAGCTGATGCCAACCGACAGGGAACAGTTGTTGGCTCCTGCCGGGTCAGCAGCAACTTCAGATGATGACCGGTTCTATCAGGACAAAAGTCTGAGGGGGCCGTCTGAACATCACGTTTCCCTCCCCCAACACCCCATCCTCCCAAAAGTCAATGTGGTTCCTCTGGGCTTTTGTTGCATGATGGGATATGCTCAGCTGCTCCGTCCGGCTGGTCTGGAGGAATGCTGCGGGTGCCCCCCTTCCCATGGATTGGTCAGTGGAGCGGAGACGGATATCAAAGCTCAGTCAAGGAGGGGGCGGGAAATGGGCTAAAAGGGTCACGTCTCATTGGGCAGAGTAGGGGGGTGCTGAGCCTGTCACATGGCTGATGGCTGATTTACCACTCCACTGGAGAGGCGAGGCCTCAGAAGCCACCTCTCTTGTCCCACTAAGCACACACGGACACTCTTCCTTGACATATAGTCTTTAATTTTGCCAGCTTTACATTGTTTTAACAACCTTAAACATCAATTTGCTTTCTGTACAGAAGAAGAGCAATATTGATTCTTCACCCACACTTTCAAACTGTAGCTACTTTTTTTATTTCCCCAACATTCTTGTTACTCACTGGCAATGTCATTCTGCTTCCTCCTCTCAAAAGCTTCACATTGATAGATAGATAGATAGATAGATAGATAGATAGATAGATAGATAGATGGATGGATGGATGGATGGATGGATGGATGGATGGATGGATGGATGGATGGATGGATGGATGGATAGATGGATGGATGGATGGATGGATAGATAGATAGATAGATAGATAGATAGATAGATAGATAGATAGATAGATAGATAGATAGATAGATAGATAGATAGATAGATAGATAGATAGATAGATAGATGGATAGACTTCTTTCTTCTTCTACCCACAATCTTGCTGCTGTAGACTGTAAATTTCCCCATTGTGGGACAAATAAAGGATATCTTAATCTTAATCTTAATAGATAGATAGATAGATAGATTGATTGATAGATTGATAGCTAGATAAGCATTTGCATTCAGTAGGTTCATAGTCTGAAACTGCATTTGTGAATAGAATTGTGATTGATTTTCAAGGCTGGCTGGTCAATAAGCAAAAGTTGTTAGTTGTCATATATTTCTTCCTGCTGAAATATATTGAACTGTGCTTTTAAAGGCTGACTGCATTCTGAATACTGTATGTTTGTTTTAATCCAAAAATTAACCTTGAAAACCTTTGAATATGTTCTTTTATTTTCTGAAATGCACATTTTTCGTTCAAATATGCAGCCGTTATCTGCAGTGTTCCCTCTTCAATTCACAATTTGCCTTTTTGACAATTCACCAATTCAACAAATTGTTAGGGGAAACCTATCATCCAGTATTGACCGGAAAAAAACACCTATTTGCTGTTTTTCTGATCATTCTGAAGTACACTAAAGTGTCATGTGATGGCACTGAGGCCAGCCAAATGTCAACATAAATAGGGAATGGAGATTTTGGGTCTGAGTCAAAACTTTAGTGTGCATATGTGTGTGTGTGTGTGTGTGTGTGTGTGTGTGTGTGTGTGTGTGTGTGTGTGTGTGTGTGAAGAG
>CAAKHF010009796.1:3599-15246 GCA_901007745.1 Hippocampus kuda | reverse complement strand
CTGCAAATAAGCTACATTTCTGACAAATATCGTTTTCACAAAGGGTTAGAGAAGCCATGGCAATTGTTGAGCTCATCTAAGTTTGACATGTCACGTGGCGCTTTTCCAATCGCCCGCTTCCAGACCGAGACGGCCTCGCTTGGCCCCGAGCGGTCACTTTTCCATGACGTTTTTTTCAGGGCCAAGCGGTCACAAGAGCACCGCTTCTCAGAACCATTTCGGATGTTGTTCAAAAGGACCGTCTGGGGCTGAGTGGGGCCGTGTCGTCACTGGCCAACTTTTTGGTTGTCACCTCGGGTGTGATGCGTGCTTGGCCCCCTGCGTGCATATCTGATGTTGCTCATCGTTCCAAGGAATGCTCAGACTTTGTGTGAATGCTCAGACGCACGGACAATGAGGAGCAACATCGGATACAATAACGCGCAACGTTGAACGGCAAAGTCACAACATCAGACTTGACTGAGCATAGCTTGACCTTAACAACCCCTGGGTTTGTTTTCTCCCGCCCTGCAGACCTCAAAGAAGATCTTGGATCTGAGCAGCGACAGCTAGAATCGCCCCAAAGTAAAGAAGAGGAGGCGCGAGAGGGCCCTCACGTTAAAAAAGAAGAGCAGGAAGATGAAATCAGCAAGTTTCCATTGACTGGAGTCAGTGTGAAGAGTGACGAAGCTGATGGAGACCAAGATGGACGATCCCATTCGGACGGGCTCTTGGCTCCACTTTCTGACGGCGACGGCGTCACATCACAGTCTTCTGACACGGAGGATGACGACGATGACGAACAGTCCAAACGTGATCTGACATGTCATGCGCGCAACAGACGACTGAAATGTTCCCATTGTGGCAAAACTTTTGTCAGTAAGTCAACACTGAGAACACACACCAGGACACACACGGGGGGGAAACGCTTTGTCTGCTCAGTTTGTGGTAAAACATTTACTCGGAATACAACTTTAACAAGCCACACCAGAACACACACTGGGGAGAAACCTTTTGCCTGCTCAGTTTGTGGTCAAAGATTCTCTGAAAAGGGAAATTTAACCAAACACAAAATTACTCACACTGGTGAAAAACCTTTTATCTGCTCAGTGTGTGGTAAAACGTTTACATATAAAAAGGATTTAACAAGGCATTCAAGAAGACACACTGGGGAGAAACGCTTTGCCTGCTCTGTTTGTGGAAAAAAATTTGTTCAGAAAGCTGATTTAACAAGGCACACGGTAACGCACACAGGAGAAAAACCTTTTGCCTGTTCAATTTGTGGTAAAACATTTTATATCAATAAAGATTTAATAAGGCACACAACAACTCACACTGGAGAAAAACATTTTCCCTGCTCAATTTGTGGGAAAAGATTCTTTCAGAAAGCAGATTTAGCAAGACACACAATAAGACACACCGAAGAAAAACCTTTTGCCTGTTCCGTATGTGGTAAAGCATTCTTTATAAATAAAGAGTTAACAAGACACACCATGACTCACTCCGGAGAAAAGCCTTTTGCCTGTTCAGGTTGTGATAAAGGGTTTTTTACAAAGGGTGACTTGAAAAAACACACAAGAACACACACTGGGGAAAAACCCTTTGCCTGTTCAATTTGTGGAACAAGATTCAGACATAAGGGCCATTTGAACGCACACAGGAGAACACACACTGGAGAAAAACCTTTTGCCTGCTCCGTTTGCGGAACAAGATTCACCCGAAAGAGACTTTTAATAACACACACAAGAGTGCACACTGGAGAAAATCCTTTCGCTTGTTCAGTTTGTGATAAAACCTACACTAGAAAGGAAAATTTAACGAGACACACGAGAGCACACTCTGGAGAAAAACCTTTTGCCTGCATAGTTTGTGGTAAAAGCTTCACTCGAAAGGAAAATTTAACAAGGCATCGACGAGAACACTCTGGAGAAACACCTTTTCAAATAAAATAAAGCAAGGAGTAGCTTATGTTTGTTTTGTTCGCTGCTGCAGTTACTACTCACTATATTTGTTATTATGCAGCATGTTTGATTGTTGTTGGTTGAAGTTTAATTTTGTTGCTTGTTTATTGTTTGGAGCCTTTTTAATGTTCAATAAAATATGTAAAAACCCTTTTCATTGCTTGATAATTGTTGCTATTTGCAGTCAGTAGAGTGCAATATTTAGTTCACCAAGTCATTTTTCAAAATGTATGCTACATTTGTCATAAATATTTAAAAGAAAAACTAAAGTTAAAAGAGCTGTTTGAGAGCCAAAAACAGCCGGCTCTTTTCACTGAGCCGATCCAAATTAACCGGATCACCGAAAAGAGCCGAAAATCCCATCGGAGCGCATTGGGCAGGGACGTAAAACAAAATTTGTCCTATTGTAATTGCCGTAGTACGGGAACAATGATGGCCGACCTGTTGCGCATGCGCATTGTCGATGGTGTCGACGCCGCAGAGGGAGTTCTTGGTCACGCACTTCGCGAAATCATTCTTTTCGAATTACTGCTGAGCGGACGAAAGACTCGACACGGCACACGTATCTCCATTTCACCCAACTAAAACAATACGTTTGATTTTCGTGTCCAGACAAACTCGTCAGTGTGCACGCCGACGCGTCTTTCCCTAACTTAGCTTGCTAGCGGCGAACAAAGAGACGAGTTTACTCGCGACGCGTCGCTCCGAGTGTCCCGTGTAGTGGAAATGTGCGCCAGGAAGACAGCAAAGTACAAAGAGGAACCTTGCGGAACGGAAGAGGACATCGAGCCACAACGTCACATTTGCAAGTTGGAACCTCAACTTTTCTTACTCGGAGCAGGTTTGTTCACTTCTTCCTCTCACTTATTCGCTACAGGCTTAACTTTACCAATGATATTCCGATGTTTATTTTTCATGGGATCCTTGTTCGCGTTTCACTTCAATTGAATGTTACCGTATCGGCGCTCCAAGAACGTGTGCCCGGTGGATCTGATGGTGTCTCCTCACGATGACGCGGCCCCGGGGGGCGTAGTTAGTCGCCATTGCAGAAGTTTCGGGATCAAAGAAGTGCAGGTCACAACGCTCAAAATAAGCGCTTTCACACCCGAGTCAAAATTCATATTTTACACCTCATTAAAAGACATTAAAAAGCTCAGCTGAGAAGAGTAGCTTTTCCATTTTCCCACTGTCTGACTGGCTGGCTAAATGCATGCACGTTAAATAGACACTTGGATGGGCTGAACATGGCACTTCGGTAACAAGTCTGTGTGTAATAATGATGTCAGCCTTAAAATTCACCCACCTAATAGAATCTGTAGTTATTTACGTTTTTTTTTGATGACGAAAGCCAGAGAGCTTGGCATGCTCCCTTTAAGATAAGATAATCCTTTATTTGTCCCACACTGGGGAAATTTACAATTACTTTTGTAATTAAATTAATTAAAAATTTAATTTAAATTAAATTAAAAATTACTTTTGGTACCTGGCTTTTTTTTTTTTAAATCCAGATCAGCATTTCTTCATGTACAAGTACGGATGTGAAAGACTCCCTGCGTAAACAAGCACATGGAACATGCTAGGCTAACGGTAGACCTTCCTACTGGAATCTGTAATTCTTCAACAAGGCGGAATTTCGCGAAAAAGTGTTTGATACAGTATTGGGGCATCCAGAGGTTGGTTATTGTGGTCGCTGCAATGCATATGTCGGGGTCCCTTTAATGAAAACTTACTAAACCTTTGTGCGTTCTTTGGCAGAAAATAATCAAACAGCAGCAAGTCTGCAAACTAAAGCAACAATTTAAAAAAATGGCTGCAAGTAAATTTGACGTCCTTCCAATGACCTTGCAGTGGCCTGGCGATAATTACATGACGTTCGGCACCAGACAATGCAGCCAAAAATGCTGCAATAATAGCCAAGGACCCTCTCTGCGTTTTACTGCCTGGCATATTTCTGTCCAATAGTTTCATCACAAACGCAGGCAGGTTAGGCATGTCAGGCTTTTCAGAGACAATAATATGCGACATCAAGGTCACGGCATGAGACTTGACTGAGCAAAGCTAGCAATCCATGCGATTCTCTTTCTCTTTGTTTTTTTGTTCAACAGATGTCAGTGAAGAGTATTTCCGTCCTGAGCAGCAGGAACCAGAGTCCACCCACATTAAACAGGAGGAAAAGTCAAAGGCCACGCACATTAAGGAAGAGGAGGACGAGAATGCAATGAGCAAGTCTCCGTTGAATGGTGTTAGTGTGAAGAGTGAAGGAGCCGATGGAGGATTCCAACCGGACGGCCTCTTAGCTCCCCTTTCAGAAGGTGACGACATCACGTCACACTCTTGTGACAGTGACGACCATGATGATGATGATGATGATGATGATGGGCCCTCAAAAGGTCATATGACTGGCAACAGACGAGTGAAATGTTCTCAGTGTGACAAAATGTTTCTCAACAAGTCGTCCTTGAAAGTACACTCAAGAACACACACTGGAGAAAAACCTTTTGCCTGCTTAGTGTGTGATCGAAGATACTCCTGGAAGGGACATTTAACAAGGCACACAAGAACACACACTGGGGAAAAACCTTTTTCCTGCTCAGTTTGTGGTAAAAGATTTTCTGTCAAGACAAGTTTAACAACGCACACGAGAACACACACTGGTGAGAAACCTTTTGCCTGCTTAGTTTGTGGGAAAACATTTTCTTTGAAAACAACTTTAACGATACACACCAGAACACACACTGGTGAGAAACCTTTTGTCTGCTCAGTTTGTGGTAAACCGTTTTCGATAAAAGGTGAATTAAAAAATCACACAAGAACACACACTGGGGAAAAACCTTTTGCCTGCTCAGTTTGTGGTAAACGGTTTAGTGTAAAAGGTCAATTGAAAAAACATACAAGAACACACAGTGGAGAGAAACGTTTTGTTTGCTCCATTTGCGGCAAAGCATTTTACAGAAATTCGGATTTAAGAAGGCACACAAACACACACACTGGGGAAAAACCTTTTGCATGCTTAGTTTGTGGGCAAACATTTTCTCTGAAGACAAGTCTCATGACGCACACAAGGACACACACTGGGGAAAAACCTTTTGGCTGCTCAATTTGCGGGACAAGATTCACTCAAAACTCATCTTTAACAACTCACACAAGAACACACACTGGCGAGAAACCCTTTGCCTGTTCTGTTTGTGGTAAAACATTTTCTAGCAAAAAGGATTTGACAAGGCATGCAATAACACACACTGGAGAAAAACCTTTTGCTTGTTCATTATGTGGGAAAGGGTTCTCCACAAGAAGTGCCCTCAAGAAACACACAAGAACACACACTGGGGAAAAAAGCTTTGCCTGCTCACTTTGCGGTACAAGATTCCGACATATGTCAAATTTAAAAGCGCACAGAAGAACGCACTCTGGAGAAAAACCTTTTGCCTGTTCTGTTTGCGGTAAAACCTTTGCTCGAAAGGACTATTTGACAAAGCACACAAGAACCCACACTCCAGGAGAGAACCTTTTGCCTACTTTGTGAAACAAGATTCATTCAAGCTAAGCATTTGATAAAACACAAGAAAAAAAACATATTTGTGTTCTGACTTTGTAGTAAAAAGACTGACTGATCATTGTCCCTCTTCGGATTCCTGTTTTTGCCCAGGAACGTTTCCAATTCTGTCCGATGAAATCTTGCCTGAATGGATTGGAACTGCTCACCCAGCATACCTCTTTAAATAGTGTAACATTTTGGGACCTTAAGTGGGTGGACATTGCTAGTTTGTTTTTGTTTTGAATAAGTGTTGTTTTTTTTTTCACGACCTAACTTGTGAAAAGAAAACATTGTGTGGTGCTTTGATGATTGTTCTATTTTTCAATTACAATTGTCTTTTCAAAAAAGTGGTGTCAACTTGATATGCTGCAGCTTCACGCTACGACTTTTCAGTTGCCTCACACGTGGGGACAATTTATAGTGTTCAATCAGCCTGCCATGCATGTTTTTGGAATGTGGGAGGAAACCGGAGTACCCAGAGAAAACCCACGCAGGCCCGGGGAGAACATGCAAACTCCACACAGGGAGGCCGGAGCTGGGATTCAACCCGCTACCTCTGCACTGTGAGGTCGACACACTAACCACTGGGCTACCGGGCCGCCCTATAAAAAAGGCATGGGCCGCCCATTTCTCAAAACCATTTGTTACATGCAACATAACATAGCAATAATACACCAACTAGAGAAAGTGAAAACAGTCAATTAAAACACGAATCAATATTCGGTGCCATCCAAGCTTTGATTTCCTCTGGACAGGACAAAGGTGGTCTTTAACGAGAACGCATTTTTTTTGCTCGGCGGGGCATCAATCTAGCGAGCGAGATAGATTGTTTTGGTCTTTTTTGAACAAGTCAAGGTTCCAGAAAACAAAACGAACAAGTTATTACTACATATACAGAATACAGAGAGATAACCGAAAAGAAGAGTCAGGGGATTTAAAACAAAAAGCGAGCGAGCTATCTATCCAGAGAGAAGGAGAGAGAAAAGATTTCGTCTTCACGTGGTTGGCCTGAAAGATGGCCGACGTGTTGCGCATGCGCATTGCCGATTGCGTCGTCTCGGCGCCACGGAAGGTGGTCTCGGGCACTGAATTATTCTTCCTGAATGAGTCCTGCCCGTACTCGAGCCTCGGCATACAACGTTCATTTCGAGTCACTTGGACTCGGACATCAGAGATGCAGTCGTGTCCGGATCAACTCTTCTGGGTGCACGCGGAAGCTAATCTGGCTAAGGTAGCCAGCTAGCCGCTAATACAGAGACACGTTTTAGAAGCGTCACATCGCTCAGAAGAGATCCAGTGAGTGTGAAGTGCTGGGAAAATGTCGACGAGAAAGACAGCAGGATACAAAGGGGAACTTTGTGGAACGGAAGAGGACATCAAGCCACAACGTCACCTTTGCCAGTTGCAACCTCGTCATGTCCTACACAGAGCAGGTTTTTTTCACTTCATACACTCGCTTGTTTTTTTTTTTTTTTTTAAATTTGAATGAACCTCTTGTCAGCATCTAAGGAAGGCCGGGATGGTAGTTATATTAAATGTTCTGTGAAAAAAGCTTTTTTACAGCTGTCGCTGTAAACATAAATATGCGTTATATAAGAATGTATCGTATTTGAGTTACATTGAACAGGACGGTATTGACAACCCAAATTAGTACTAGGTAGGTCTGATGGCATCAGGGAGGCTGGAATTGAACCTCTGCACTGTGAGGTCGACGCGCGAAGCGCTCAAATACACATAACATGTTTAATTTTGCCAATATGTGAACAATTAAGGACGTTTTGACTTTAAAGAGGTCAAAAATGCCCCCTCCTTTCCAATTCAAAACAAGCAAATGGGCTGTGATCAAGAAGTGGATGCATTTCAGGCGACCGGAGTGGGGAAGGAAAACAACCGAAGCGGGTGAAGAAGGATGAAGAAGTCAAGGTGCACAAAAAAGACGCCAAATCAGAAAAATTTGGAATGATCAAACATTTTGTGGTCGTGTTATCCTCATCTGCATCGTACAAATTGGCTGTCATTTCATTTACGTGACCTGAAATACCGACAACCCGCAGCAAATTGGTCCACATCAGAGAGCAAGTTAAATTTCAACCCTTTTCGTGGATCGGAAATAAGCGGCCTAATAATCATCAAATCTTGAGAAGCAGAAGCTTTTCAGTATCAGCTTGAAAAAAAAAAAAGCATTGTCCATCCCGAATCGATTTCACGTCAGTCATCGAGGGCTCGGTGATCTCCAAAGGACGAGTCCAGACAACTGGACCGTGTTTGCATTTTTGTGTCCTGCAGGCATCAGCGAAGAATATCTCCACCCTGAGCAGCAGGAGCCCGAGTCCGCCCAAATGAAAAAGGAAGAGGAGGAGGAGGAGGAGGAGGAGGAGGAGACCGAGACGCCAGACATCAAAGAAGAAGAGCAGGAGGATGCAATCAGCAAGTTTCCACTCACTGCTGTCTCTGTGAAGAGCGAAGGAGCTGATGGAGGGCACCGCGGAGGAGCCCAATCGGACGGCCTCATCCCGCCGCTTTCAGACGGGGACGACGTGACGTCACACTCTTCAGACACCGACGGCGATGAGCACTCCCAAGGTGATGCGACGCGTCACGCTGGCAGTAGACGAGTGAAATGTGCTCAGTGTGACAAAACTTTTTTCAGCAAGTCAAACTTGAAAAAGCACAAAGTCACCCACACGGGCGAAAAGCCTTTTGCCTGCTCAGTTTGTTTGAAAAGATTTTCTCTCAACGACAGCTTAAAAAGACACACAAGAACACACACTGGAGAAAAACCTTTTGCCTGCTTAGTTTGTGCCAAAAGATTTACTCAAAGGTGGACTCTAACGGCCCACGCGAGAACACACACCGGGGAAAAGCCTTTTGCCTGCTCGGTGTGCGGTAAACGGTTTTATGTGAAAGGCGAGTTGAAAAAACACACAACAACGCACACTGGGGAGAAACGCTTTGTCTGCTCAGTTTGTGGGAAAACATTTTATCGAAACAAAGATTTAACGAGCCACATAAGAACACACACCGGGGAAAAACCTTTTGCCTGCTCAGTTTGCGGTCAAACGTTTCCTGTCAAGCAGAATCTAACAAGGCACTCGAGAACACACACCGGTGAGAGACCGTTTGCCTGCTCAGTTTGCGGTCAGACATTTTCGGGAAAGCAAAATTTAACAACGCACACAAGAATACACACTGGTGAGAAACCTTTTGCCTGCTCAATTTGCCATAAAAGATTCTCCAGGAAGAGGCATTTGACAAGCCACAAAGGAAAACACACTGGTGAAAAACCTTTTGCCTGCTCCGTTTGAGGTCAAACATTTTCTAAGGATCCAGATTTAACAAGCCACCCAAAACTCTGGAGTTTTCTCAGCAGTATTTCACTTCATCTAAAGCGACAGGCCGCAGACAAAAAAACTCACACGAGGGACTGAAACAATCATGACAAACTAAATATTAAAGTATCCATACAAAATTAAAAATAAAACAGCTGTAAAGATAAAACACTGTCTGCTGAACGCAAGCGAGCAAGAGACAGTTGATTAACATTTGCCATTTGGCCAACAAGTGAACCTCAGTAACCTAAAAACCTTTTCGTCTCAAGCGGTAGGCGATGAAAGCAAGCAATCTTTCTTCAGAGCAAAAGGAAAGATGTGGTTCCCTTCACAGAAATAAAAGCATAAACATCTTGACATCAGTTGTTCGAGAATGGGCAATTCCAAAATCAATGAAAACCCTTTTTAGTCTCTTTATCATTTTTTTTTTTTGCATTGTTGTACAAACACTTTGCATGGGTACGATGTGTGAATGATTCCAAAAGTATTCTTTTCAAAATCCCTTGGCTGTCCATTCTTTTCGTCTCCTTACTGGAATACTTTTTATCTCTAAACTTTGCTTTGAAATGTCTTGAAGTGGTTTTGTTTGAAAATGCTTTGAGGTGCTCTGCTTTTGGTTGTGTGAAGCACATCGAATTGTCTCGTGTATGCAATGTGCGACACGAATAAAGCTGCCTTGGCTCAAGATTTTTCTCTCATTTTATTTTGGAGCTCGTACCTGGCAGGTGAAGTCTGCAAGCGAGAGACTTGACGGTGACAGTACCCACTGCCATGCGATGACGTCATTTAGGACAAGTGGAGTCCAATTCTTTTGTCCTTGTCTCCGTTGTAAAGAAGCTCCTTTTCATCTCGCCTTGACCCAATAATGTCATCCACCAGAGGTGAGGTGAAGGAAAGGTGGCGTCAATGTGAGGGGATTTGACCCACCTCCCCCTTCTCTACTGCTTTTTCGAGCAGTGATTTTCAACTGATGAGTGGGGATATATACATAGGGTGGCCCGGTAGTCCAGTGGTTAGCTCGTCGACGTCACAGTGCAGAGGTACCGGGTTCAATTCCAGCTCCAGCCTCCCTGTGTGGAGTTTGCATGTTCTCCCCGGGCCTGCGTGGCTTTTCTCCGGGTACTCCGGTTTCCTCCCACATTCCAAAAACGTGCATGGCAGGCTGATTGAACACTCTAAATTGTCCCTCGGTGTGAGTGTGAGCCTGGATGGTTGTTGGTCTGTGTGTGCCCTGTGATTGGCTGGCAACCGATTGAGGGCGTACCCCCGCCTGCTGCCCGAAGTCTGTGTGTATTTATTCGGACGCATGCGCATTGCACAGGTGTATTTTGACTTAGTAGAGTCGCCGTAGTCCACCTTCAAAGATGGCCTAGCTGCTGCGCATGCGCACTACAGGTTGTGTTGACTCCACCGCAGATCTTGCAGCGCCAAGCGCACGCGCCTCACGAAAACATTCTTCTCGGATTCCTGTTCACCGGACAGCATGTAACTGGACTCCAATTGACACAAATTTGAGCTTTGTGTCCCGGAAAACTTGCCCGGGTGCACGTCACAGCTTCTCTGGCTAATTCGCTTGCTCTCCGCTAACAAACAGACTCGTGGGGTCGGCACACGTCGCTAAGAAGAGATCAGGTGAGTGGAAATTGCTGGGCTTGTTGCTGGAAATGTGTGGGAGAAAGACGGCAGAATACAAGGAGGAACTTTGTCCAACCAACGAGGACGTCGAGCCACAACGTCAACAACGTCACCTGTGCACGTTGGAACCTCGAGCTGTCTTCCCCGGAGCGGGTTGGTTCACTTCTTCCTCTCACTAACAAATGCTTCCTCACAATTGCTTGATATTATATGGTGGTCAAATGAATTTGTTTGGCACTGTTGACTTCATGTTCTCCCCAGCATTCGGTTGTTATTTCAATTTGTGGTCAAATACAATCGAGATCTCGATGTCGGGTTGAATGGGAAGCTATTTTAGAATGATACAATTGACTTTTTTTTTCTTTACCGGCTACGATATTTCTGTGTGATCTCGTCAATCCAAGTGCAGACGGGCTTCCGTGTCAAAAGAAACAAGAACTTCCACAAAATCTTTTCGAGTGCCCGCTTGTTTTCATCGTGATATCTGTTATTGCAATACGAGTGCAGCCTGGACTACCGGAGACAAATTCCTTGTGTCTTCTACATACTTGGCCCATCAAGATGATTCCGATTCTTTTGGTTGTTCCTTTCTTCTGGGTCTGCTCAAACTGTCGTTAACTCTTAAAAAAAAAAAGAAGTGTATGAGATCAATCTTGAGAAGCAGAAAGTTTTCAGTATCGGCTTGAAAAAAATTCTGTTCCTGGGCCATTCAGGAGCACCGCAAAAAAAAACAAACAACAACAACAACAACGCAGCTTTGACGATCACAAGTACGTTGTTGAAATTGCGATTTCAGTCAGAAAACGATTTTTCGAAAGATGATATTTGCCTTTGGCAAGCCTGCAATTGGGCATTTGTCTTTTTGTGTCTTGTAGACAAGGTGCCCGAGTCCGCCCAAATGAAAGAGGAGCGGGAGACTGAGACGCCGCGCATAAAAGAGGAGGAGCAGGAAGGTCAAATCAGCAAGTGGACTGGTGTCTCTGTGAAGATTGAGCAAGGTGACGGCGGATCACAAACAGACAGCCTCACACAGCCACTCTCAGGTGGCTTCACTGTCGTCAGAAAGCGACCACGACGACTCGGGAGGTGACGTGGTGACGTGTCATGTTGTCAAGAGGCGGGTGAAGTGTTGTTGCTGTGCTAAAACCTTTTTCAACCAGTCCATTTTGAAAAGAGCACACACTGGGGGGGGGGGGGCCCTTTTGCCT
>CAAKHF010009794.1:16303-26311 GCA_901007745.1 Hippocampus kuda | reverse complement strand
TCCCCCCTCAAGATGCAATCACATTGGTGGGATCCAGGAGCTCCTCCAGCTGCTTCTCTCTTTTGGCGTTGTCCTCCTCCAGACGCCGAAGCTTGACTTTCATCTTCTGATTGTCAGACTTCTGCTCGTGGAGACTCTGCGCACCGTCGATGGGGACAAAATGACATGAGACGCACGCAAAAAAATGTTCGAGAAACTCAATTATTGGACAGAGTCCAAGTGGACTCTTTCGTCTTCCGTCACGGCTCTGAAGCGCTCAAAAGACGGACTTTTAACACGTGACGGTGCTCCTGACACTTGTCCTTGTCCTTTCTTTGCGATCGAGATCGTTCAAATGGCACGTTAAAAATGGGAGCCTTACCTTCTTGAGCAGCGTGATCTCATTATGCATTTCCTCCTTGTCTCTGGCAACTGCAACAAAGCCGGGACAACAATGATGGACGGACGGAGGCGCTTCACTCGCGAGACCGTCCGCCGGCGCTTCCCAAGCAAGGCCCCCCACTTACCATTGGGCACCGAGTGATGATGTTTCCTGGTGGGCAAAGTGTGTCTGGGAAACTCTGCCGTCATGTCCCACTCAGATCGCTGATCTAAAAAACAAAAACAAAATAAAATCATAAAAGAACATGAAAGAAAGACAATTGTAAATACTTCAACATATTGAACTCGCATGAAGGCGCGAAAAAAGTTGCGCTGGTCACATTTCCCAGAAGGTGAGAAGGGTGCACCGCGCCGGTGTTTTGAACACGCACCGTGGTGGTTGCTGAGGGACGTGAAGCGAGCAGAGTACGTTTCCCCGCCAGGCGTGTCACAGAGCGACGTCCGCGGCAGCTTCCAGGCCGACATGGCCGCTTTCCTGGAGTTCACGTTCATGCTGGAGAGGTATGGGGATCCTGCGTGGAAAAGCGTGACATTTACTCAAGAGTCTGTTGACATCCTACTATAGAGGGGGAGGAGTTGTGGAAGCGCGCTCACTGAGAGAAGGCGGAGGCTTGCCCGCTTTCTTCTTTGGTGTCTGAGAATAACAAAAACGTGTATGAATTGAAAAGACACGTTGACATATAAAGAGCAATTAGAACGTGAGTGACGTGCTGTACCTTTTTCGAATAATCACCGGAGTACGAGAAGCCATTGTCGGGCTGAATCGCATGTAGAGAAAAAGCGCATTAGCGTTAGCGTCATTTTGGTGGGTATGTTCAATGGTGCGGCAATATGGCAATAAGACCAGAAAAAAAACAACGAACAAACCTAAATCTACACACAATACCAATCATCTCGGTATTTGAATTGGATAATCCAGTGTTTGTAACTCTACACACTTACTTTAATGTAGCCTCTCTCGTTGTGTTGCTGCATCGTTTGTGTTTGAATATCAAGAGTTTACAATGTCGATGCATGTCTCACGAGCCTGTCAGCGGAGTTTCGCGTTACGCGTTAGCGTTAACACAGCAGACTTTTGTTTTGTGTTGTGGTTTGGTTGAATACGCAATTTCAACCGAGGATGAGTACAATGTCACATGGTAACATAATGTTGTTGTTACGGGAGTAGTGGAACTCACCAGCACCTCGAAGTCTTCGTCTGTTGGGACGTCACTCGCCCCCGCTGACATGATGGCGGCCGACGAGGGTGCGCGTTAGGAGGACATGTCAGCCTGCGGTGGCGCCGGAGTGGACTGTAGACATGAGGGGTGGGCTGCCGGAGACAAGCAGCCTGACAATGTGGACGGTGAGCCTCACGTCACCGGTCGTCACCACATCACTTTCGCTGCAGGTAACATGGAAAGGCAACGGAGCCGGTCACAGGTGACACGATGACATTGTCAAAGTCCGTGAAAAGAGCTCTGAACTCCGACAACACAAACAGAGTTGTAAGTGTTATTGTGCTGGCAGGTGGAAGTCTGAAAGGGAAAGTACATGCTTCAGTGCCAAATACAATTTACGCAGTTGTGGTGAGTCACGGGCCGGTACGGTATGGGAAGTCTTGAGTAGTTTGAATATGTGCAGTAAAGAAATGATGCTGCGTGTGGTAACAATGCTTCATGGCTGTTATTTACATTTCAGTGGGTAAACTGATTAAAAATAGACATATTTCTCATCTTGGGGGTTAGACTACCCAATTTACCCGTACGGGAATCAGTTTTAGTTTAAATCAAGTACCCATTGAAATGTAAATTACAGTCTGAGTTTTGTCTCCTTATGTGACAGCTCTTCGAGGAGATGGCGACCAAAATCCTCATTCAAGACATTTCCCCTGTTTTCACAACCACTCTGCATTAGGTAAGGGTTTAGTTTTTCGATTTTTTTCGACCAGGAGAAAACTTTGGCCACCAGGAATAACGTGTGACATCACTGTGAAACGGTCCGTACCGGGGAAAAGGTGGGGAAGAAGGTCGGGGCGAACATGGCGTCACTAATTTGTTTCTGACGTCACACAAATTGTTTCGTACCTTTGTCTGCAAGTTAGAATTTTGAATATTTCTTTGTGTAAGGGGAAACAAGGTTAAAAAACAGCGACTGTACCTTCGTTCCCCTCGTTGGTGGTCTTCATTTTCATTGTTTTAATCTCCAAGGGGCCCAGTACAACAGTAGAGTAGCATCGCTAGCATCGAGCCATCATTCTCTTTAAACGGACCGCGGCGTTAGCATTAGCTTAAGCAGTGGCCGCCTGGCCGACTCCGCTCACTACGCGTCGACTCGTCCGCGTTCTGCAAGTAGGCACCGCCGGTTTGCAGGCGACATGGCGTCTCCAAGCTACGAGTAGCTGTTTTTGTCTGGTAGAGGAGGTTACTTGTTTCACATCGGGTCGTCTAGCAACCAGGCGATTGGGGAAAAACACGGGAAAACCGGGAGGGGAAATGGGAAACACAACAACAACGCCTAAAGAATAAAAGTGTTAACTGACAATGCCTTGTCAAACTCAAAAATCCAAGTGTGTATATATTGAAATATATAGTTTATATATGTAAGAAATTGTACAAAAAATACTTTAAAAAACATAAATAACTAAATACATGGCACTTCTATGTGAACAAAAATGTATTGTGAAAGGCGAACGTTTGCGCAACATTGTCTGGTTTAAGGGCAGCGCTTCCGCTTACTTCCGTGTTTTCTCATTGGTCAACAACGCCGAAAAGGCCCGTCTTCACAGCGCTCTCCTCCAATACAATAAGAGAAAAATATGAAGGGGAAAACCGCGTGATCCATATCCAGTGGGAATTTGAAAATCCACCTAAAATATTCTGAAACTCCAATTCAGCGACTCAAATTCATCCGTAAACACCAAATCCTACGTGAGACTTCGACTCATCACCTCAACCGTGTACAGGTCACTCCCAGCAAGGCTGCTTCACTATAGGACTATTGCAACAATTTGAGGTGGATGCACGTGCAAGCACATGTATCTGCCTGTGGACGTTTTTTAAAATGCACTATTAGCATGTATCCCAGTGTGTTGTTCCAGACCGCTTCCACCCCAGAGCGGCCCCATATTTCTGACTCTCACACAGTGTATTTGTACAGGTGTAGCCCCCACTCCAAGAGCTCAGGCTGAACAAATCCATTGCAGATCAGATGTCACTTTCCTGCCAAGACAGACATCCAAATCTAGTTATTTTCGGGCAGGCGGCAACAGCCAAATGTGCGCAGTGTGTCCAAAAACGCATGGAACAGGACCTCAAGCGTGACATTTAATATTACTCGATTTATTCTGGGCAGCATGTATGAAAGCCCACCTTTAATCCAAACAAGAGAATTCTGGGTCAGTGTGGTTCAAAAAGAGGTTGTTACGATAGGACACAGGTGTCAAATTCCGGTCCTCGAGGGCCCATGACACTGCATGATAACTCTCTCCATTTTTTTTGCATCTGACTGTTTTCCTGTTTGGTGGAGTTGCGACTTGGAGCGTGTGCTGCAGCCTTGGCTTAAAACATGAATTGCAGTCAGCATTCATTTGAAACTTTATTTAAACTTGGCGCATGAAAATCACTTTTCATAAAAAAAGCGTAAAGTGTCCAAGTTTTTAAGACGCAAAAAAAAAAAAAAAAAATCCATGGTAATAAGAGAGAGCATCAACGGAAGTGAAAAAGACAGTAAGAGAAAGTTTCAGCTGGAAAGGACAGGATGGATGAGGTGGTAAAAAGTTAGTGTGCGCCCTTGACGGTGTCCATCAGCCGCTCCGCCATGAGTTTGGCATAACGCATGCGGCTGAAGAGCTCCTTGGAGCAGCCAAACTCCTCCAGCAGCGACAGCTTGTACGTGCGGAAGTCCCGCCGCTCGTCAATGTACGTCACCGCTGACATCAGCGGGCACAGGATCAACTTGGTGTGGTCCTGAAATGCCCCAAACAAAGAAAGAGGGTCTCGATTAGAAGGAGGTACGCATCAGAGAGGAGTACACGGAACACCACGGATGTGCCCTTTTCAATTCAGCTCCTTCACTGATCACACTGAAAATGCGCAAAGAGGGACAACCATAAATTGCGCTGATGAAAATGGTTGCACCCTGCAAGTGCGCGCTCCCACCTGGAAGAAGTTGATCTGCACAGTGCCATTGCTGAGTTGCAGCACGATGGCACTCTTGGTGCGGAACCACAGCGACAGGTAGGGCAGCCGCGCCAGCTCGTCACCCTCCCGTGGCGCCATGTTGGCGCCCGCCTTCAGCAAGTGCTCGCTCATGTAGTTGCGGAAGTACTTCAGCAGGGTGATCTGGGAAGCGAGCACAAAAAAAATATATATATAGATATATATATATACATACATATACATACACACACACATTTTTTTAAATCAAGATGAGGGAGAACAAGACGAGATCGAGACTAACTATGAAAAAGTCAAATCAACTGGTCAGTAAAGAATAAACACTGCGTTTAGAAGGGCTGGGCGATGAGGGCCCCGACTCCAAAAAAATAAAAATAAAAAATTACACAACTGAAGCTTTTCTAATCAATCAGAGGTGATCATCTTTTTTTTGTTTTACCCATTTTCAAAAAGAGAAAATTAAAGTACAATTATCAAGGGGAAAAATACTATTCAACTCCATTACTTCTATACCACGCAATCATCCAGGGTTGTTTTTCTTTTTTTTGGGAATGGGGGTGGCTCATTGGACCAAATCCAAAAAGAGCAGCACGAGGGGTGAACGAGTTGCCGTGCCGACCTTTTTGTTGAGCGCGGGCGGGTAGGCAGCGACGCTCATGTAGGACTCCTGGGCCGTCTTGTTGATGTACTGCAGACTGTTGTTGTCAGCGTACATGATGAGACGCGTGTAGTCGTTGAACAACACGCCCACGCTGTTGTCGCACAGCTGGTAGCCTGCAATGCGACACAGGTTCCTTTACTCAACTGCAGACGGGTCGGGCATCTAAACTAAGCTCATTAAAAAAAAAGTAAAGACAAAAGTTATTCATTTTGAACAAAACCAAAATAAGATGCGGTTTTACCCAGCTATGATCATTTTGAAAATGAACATCGAGGTGTGACTCCTAACGGCGGCACAATTTGCGCACGTCAGTCTTACCTAACCCGTACTTGTCAGAGTAGTCCACCCACTTGCTGATCCAGAAGATGGGAATGCATGCGGGGTCCTCGGCCTCCTCTGCACCAAACAAATGGCGTCCCGTTAAAACAGGTGGCGCGGGACGAGCGATCGCGGGCGCAACGGGAGCCTCACCTTGGCGGACGAGCAGCCTCTCCGCCGGTTTGGCGGCTACGATACTGTTGAGCTGCTGCAGCAAGTCTTTCAAGTTGTTTTCGGCCGGTTCCAGGTCCCTAGTGCACAAATCAAGCATCACTTTCACCGTCCGCTGGTCACGCAACAAACCATCACTGCTCAAATACACTTGGGTGATTTTTTTTTTTTTTTTATCATCAGGGTTTTTTTAATTTGTTGAACCTTCAATTGAAGTTTTTTTTTTGGTAATTTCTACAGTAAATAAACAAAAAACCTATTTTAATATGAAACTACTTTGGCGACTGTAGATACAATTTTCTACCGTACTTAATATTTTGATCACTTCTTTGACCACAGAAAAGCATCATATATTTTTTATTTGGAGAAACCCCCCTGCCCCACTGAATTGTTGAAACTAAAACCAAAATTAGTTGCCCGAGCATTCAAGCGCGTTACCTCGGCATGTGCTCTTCCTTCACGTCGGCGTCCTCGGACCCTCCTGCAAAAAAGCAAACGAGTCACCGTCAGCGCCCACCGGCGGGCAAATCCCCCAGAATGGACGAAACGCTCGCCCACCCTTGTTGCCCAGGGCGGTGAGGGGCCGCCGCTGGGTGGCGTCGGACGGCGCGATGGAGAAACGCGGCGGCACGGTGAGGCAGGTGGTGGGCAGGCGCGCCGGTGTGTAGCCCGACGTAAAGAAGTCGTCCGTCAGCATCTGGGCGATGGTCGGCCGCTGGCCGGGGTCGGCGTGCAGCATGCGCTTGATCAAGGACACCGCCGCCGAGTTCACGTGCTGCCAAAGCCCCAAAAATATGCCCAAAATGAAAATTCTTCTTCTTAGTGGTGCATTGACAAGTTGCCCGTCAAAAACAACGGGCGTTGGCAGGACACATTTACGTTGCCATTAAGACTTTGGGACCGTTTCAGAGTCTCAACGTGCACGCAAAGCGGCCAGGCCCGGAAGGCCAAAATTCCGCCGTGCGAGGCGGATGTGCTGCCGGTGGCAAAAGAGAAGTTGCCGTTCGTTACCCAGGGGATGGTGTAGTTGTTCTTCTTGATGCGGTTGTACGTTTCCTTCAGGCACGCCGTTTCAAACGGCGGCTTGCCCACCAGCAGCGTGTACCTGGAACCGAAGGGAAAAAAAGTGATTAGAATCAGCATTAAAAAAAATATTCTTACTCATTTTTGATGCTACGAATCCCCCCCTCGCACCCCTGTATTTTCAGCACTATGAGGTGCATCGGAGTATAAGGCGCACTGTCGGCTTTTGAGAAAATGCAATGCTTTTTGGTGCGCCTTATATCAATTGTCAAGGGTCTGCCGAAACAACGTGAATTCTGTGTCGGACTCACAGTATGCATCCAAGTGACCACACGTCCACCTCATAGCTGTGTCCTTTTTTGCACAGAACCTCCGGCGCGATGTAGTTTGGCGTGCCGCACAGAGTCTTCTTGCGCTCGCCATCAAACTCGATCTTGGTGGCCAGGCCGAAGTCCCCTGAGGTGAGAAACACTCAAGTTGGTTTTTCCTCCCCTCGGGTACAAAACTGACCTCACTTTTTTCTCCTTCTTCATTTTTGTACATACAAAGTCTGCAAATCCAAACACGTGAAAACGAACAAATTGGAATTGAACACAAAGCTCTCGTTCGGTAGGCAACCTTCTGCCATCTAGTGGAAGAACACTGAATTGCTCGACCTGATTATTATTATGTATATACTGTATATATATATATATATATATATATATATATATATATATACACATACATTTTTTTTTTTTTTATTGGCTGAACAAAGGTGCCATGCAATGTTTCAAGATGGGCGTTTTGGCGCGCCCTTTCGTCTGCTCACCTATCTTGACGTCCATGTCGTCGTTGAGGAAGATGTTGCCCAGTTTAAGGTCTCTGTGGATGATGCGGTTGTTGTGCAGGTACTGGACGCCCTTGAGCAGCTGCATCATGTAGTAGCGCGCCTCGGGCTCCGTCACAGCCTTGCGACGCTTGTGCAGCTCCAGCAGCGACTAAAATGAAATCAATAAAACAATTTACAACACGGGAAAACGAAACAAGCGGCATAGATATTGATCTCTGTGCATCTGTCATGATCAACAATGTGCTTGACCTACTGGTGGCTGGTCCAGATCTCTCTTAACTCCCGAGTAGCCGGTTCGTGTCCCGAATCACAAATTAGGGCCAGACCAACAAATTATTATGATTATTAGTAATTTTTTCAGCCAATTCCAAAATGTGGCAGGATAAATTTACATGAACCAGTTCTTCAACCAGTTAAAAAAAAATGTCATGAAGGACTACAGAAATCGGAATATTTACCGACGAGAGGCTGAAATGAAAGGATTTACGTAAATTCAAGTAGAGCCTCATGCAGTTGCTCAAATCGAATAATCCACAGTCAAAATAGTTGTCGACTAAACTTGATTGGTCGCTTGTGGATTTTGACACCTCTAAAAACCCGCCGTCAATAATTAGTCACCATTTGTCAAACTGCTGCTTGTTAAAGTGGGTTGAGTTCACTACACTGTATCACCAAACTGCACTTTATCACATCTCAAAGACTTGCTCACAAACTTGTGTCTTTTTAAATACGGCCAAACGATGACTTAGCTGTTAGAACTTGCAAGTCAGGTTACTCGTCTCACAAGGTAGTAGAGCGGGCACTCGGATCAGGCAGAAGCACCTATTTGCAGATTTTTTTTTCAATACTTTATAATTTGATGGTGGTTGTGGTGGTGGTGGGGGGGGCAACTCTTCCTTTTTATTATGGAAATTGGAGGTTCATCCTCGTTTGTCAGTGAATCTACAAAAGGCGTTAATTATAACGCGGATTTGGGCTATTCGCGGGGCTGGCTCGGTCCCTCTCACCGACGAATATCGGAACCATTATACTCTTTTCTTGGGTTGACTAGTTAATTTGGTTGCCTTGGCAGGGTTATGCGAAGTGAGGCGGAGGTACCGGACCGGACTGTCGTGTACTCACTCTCCTTTTGCAGATCTCCAGCACCACGAAGACGAAGTCGTCGTCCTCGAAGAAGCCTCGGAAGCCGACGATGTTGGGGTGGTCCAGGCTCTTGTGGATGGCGATCTCCGAGGTCATCTTCTCGCGCTGGTGCGGCTTGACGATGAGCGACTTGGGCACGATTTTACCGGCGAACACTTGGCCGCTCTCCACGTCGGTGATCTCGTAGCACTTGGCAAAGCCGCCCTTGCCGAGGAAGCGGCCGCGGGTGTAGCGCCGCTTCGCCCGCGTGTCCACCAGCAACTCGGGGATCTCCTTGAGCGGCGTGGAGCCCAAGGCCGACGACGGTTTGCCGCCGTTCGCCACCACCGCCGCTGGTGGCGGCTGCTGCTGCTGCGGCTTGGCGGTCGGCGCACTCATTCTCGCCTGGAAAAGTGGCTTCGAGGTCGGCGAAGTAGCCGGGGAAAGGCCGACTCCACGTTAAAAAGCAAAGCTGAAATAGGCTCGAAACTCACCGCGTTTCGAAGACAACGTGAGCCAAACACTTAAAACATCGACTTCTAAAGTATGCCAAACCCCTTCAACTGGTGATTTTAGGGTAGAAACCTGTTAGCGAAACTTGTTTGTCCGACGTCAGGCCAGTTTGAGACAACAGTTGCCAATATGAATTTAAAAAGCGAACAGGGGTAGTGACGGCTTCCTATTGGTCCGTTGGATTTGAATTCCAACGCGACGTCGCGATGCATCATGGGAGGCGTAGTGCGAATGAGCCAATGAGCGACCGCGTGAGGCAGACGCTGTGATCCGATTGAGTCAATATGTTTATTTTGAACGGGTGCTCATGGGAAATGTAGTTGGTAAGCGTGGGACTTTAATCAAACGCATAGTTGCCAACAAGGACGTTTTGAAAACTTAAACTGTAAGTTCAATATAGTACAAGTACCAAAAACATTCTGCCTTTACAGTAATATCATGCACATATCTATGTCCTGACTGTGCAGGCATTGAAATGTGACTACTAAAAGCTGTTTTTTAAATTTATTTTACTACGATACATGACTGGGGAAAACAGCCAAACGCAAAAAACAAACAAACAGCAAAGACGCAACCAAGTACAGCTTATTATTCATGTAAAATACATGTTTTGTATGATTACTGTAAATAAAAATGTAACAATTCATTTATGTTCACCTCCATATAGCCATATACACATATTGATCACTTAGTTTTTATATAAGATAAGATAAGATAAGATAATCCTTTATTTGTCCCACACTGGGGAAATTTACAGCCTTCAGCAGCAAGATTGTAGGTAGAAAGAAGAGGAAAAAGTTCAAGAGAGAAAAAAAAAAAAAAAAAAACAA
>CAAKHF010009794.1:4226-15880 GCA_901007745.1 Hippocampus kuda | reverse complement strand
TGGATGTTCATCAGTGCTGGTGAGGATTGTTGCCTGCAGAAATCCACAACCAACTCCTTAGTTTTCTTAGGGTTGATCTGGAGTTGATTCTGCTGGCACCAGTCCACAAAGTCCTTCGTCAGTCGCTTGTACTCCCGATCGTCCCCCGCTGTAATGTATAAATTAAGGCAAAGTTTTTTCTAGTTACAGTACTGTATATCCATCCATCCTTTTATCCTCGTCATAAGGGTATTTAAACAAAAATACATTACATACTACACCATAAAACAATTTTACATTGAAATTATTCCTACCAAGAAAAATAATATACATTTTCTTCATATTTCAATAAGATTGACATAATTTTAGAAAACAAAGCCCCAATATAGTGCTTTCAACAAAATCCCAAGAAAAAGTTTTAATTTTAATACGTTCCAATGTATATTAAGTTGAAGTTATGAAAATGATGCAAAAGTCTTATTGTATTGAATTTGAAAAAAAGGAACACACGTGATAAAGCAATTAAGGCAAGACACCAATATGGTTGAACACAATTCACAAGTTTAATGCAAGTTCCAAAAGTATTTTATTTTATTGTGGTCATTTTTAACCAACAGAAGCACTGAAGTCGAAGGCATGGTCATAAAATTTTCCAGTCAGTAGTCTGCATAAAAGTCTATTTTAAGTTGAAGTTTCAGATTGGCGCTCTAAAACAAGCGGATGTGACTAAAAATCACATAAAATGGTCCGGGACGGCGAGGTCAAAGTGCAAGGTGACGTTGCCGTCATGGTGGCCCGTCACCAGCGTGGCGCCGTCCTCCGCCCAGCGGGCCAGTTGCCAGCTCATGCCGTCGGGGGCCGCTGCCACCGTGATGCCGCCACACCGCCGCTTCAGCTGCCACACGCACACGCAGCCGCTCTGATTCACGCCCACTGCCGCCACGTCGCTGGCATCTGCCTCACACAGCCTGCGGGAAGCCGGTCACCATCAGAAATTCATACGGCGAGGTATCGGATGGTCCCGAAGGCTGCCGATACCAGCCCATACCTGTCAACCTCGGCTAAGATAAAAGTTGTAATACGCCATACATGAGTTGAAATGATAAAACATTAAAAAAAAAAAAAAACGTATAAAATACGGGGAAAACGTACAAGTTGACACGTATGCCAGCCACCTATCCTTAATGCAACACAATCCGACATTGACTCAGTCGTGGACTACACTGTGGCGGTTTAACAAACCAGGGAATCATTATTTACACGAAACAAAGAAAGATCTTGCGAGCAATTAGTGGTCACTCTATTAATTGAATTTCAATATACCAAAAATACTTGCGGTATCTGTACTGTTTGTCGGCGAGTGCTCAAGAGTGACTGGTTGTACTGGTACGGTGCATGTATTATGTATCTCTCAGAGAGGACTCCAATTCAAATTGCTTTTTCACAAACATCTGGTCACTTTCACCTTCCCAACCAGGATGCCGGCGGCTCCAACTGGGCCGCCAGGATGCTTTTGCCGCTGAGAGGGTTCACCGCAACCAAGGAGAAGAGTGCTGGCTTCTTCTCTTCTTTCTGTTTGCAGAACACTTCATCGTTGGCGACGTTTTGTTTCATCTGGAGGCGGCCCAGAAACAGATGCTGCACGAGGACCAACAGCACACCCTGGACAGACCCGGAAAGTGACAATGACAAAAAGGAAGTTCTCAAAGATTTGGTCATTTCACATCGTTCATCCGTCGAGTGTACGTGGCTCCAGTTTGGCAGCAATTGGGCTGAGTTTTGAGAACTTTAAAAAAAAATTGTCTATAATTTTTTTGGGGGGGGGGGGGCGATAGGCCGATTATCAGCCGGGCCAATTCACACCGTCGATATTTGGCATTTTGACACAAATAATTAGCATTAGCCGAAAAATTAGTTTTCGGCGATGGCTTCTTGAGACTCTGCACATTCTAGAAAAGTTGAACAAAATTCTGGTTGCTAAATGAAACTGGCTACAGGGGGGGAATTTTTAGGAACCTGGGGGACTTGAGTTTTTGACAGTTTGTGTTTTATGGCGAGTCATCAAAAGTCGCTGCTAAGCGCCGCCCACATACAACAATGAGAACTCATCTTTTTTTTTTCGTTTTCCTCCCCATCAGCCATCTGTCTAGTGTATGAGCTTGAAATTGTGGTTGCAAATTTGGGGGGCAAGGTGGTCTTTGAACGGCCCCTGAAAATAGCCAACGTGACTCTCCAAAATGGCTGCTTCCGAGCAAAATGGCAGACTTCCTGTCTGTCGACGAACACTTACACGGCAGGAGAATCCTCGTAAACAGGACGTGTGTGATAAGCTGTCACCAAGCTCTATTTTCCGCAGCAAGTGTCCACTCTTTAAATTCCTTGAAAAATGTCCAAATAAAAAAAACAACAACACAAAAAACAAAAAAGGGAAACGTCATGAGGCGGTGCACCTAAATGAAGTGACCGTCCGGCGTTTCATCCTACCACACAAAGAGTCGGCCTCTCTCGTCGGTGCCGATCAAAGCGTCGGGGAGAACGTCCACCGGGGCCAGCGCCCGAACGCAAACATCGGGGGAGGCGAGATGGAGACGGTGGGAAGCGCTGCGGGGAAAAAAAATTGGAAAAAGAAGAGAAGAATCAATTCATATTTGTGTTTGTGAGGTTTTTTTTTTCCCAAACAGGCAAAGATAAATGTGTCGTGAATGTTCACAAAAAAATTAAAAAATGCATGTTAGCTTTGTAGAAGAAGAGGACAAAATGATCGCGTTTCATAAAACGCATACGCCGGACAGAACTTGTCAAAAAAAGCATGAGAACGCTGCTGCTGGACTTTTCACCAGGACAAAGAGATGTGAACACATCACACCAGTTTTAAAGTCTCGACCTTTTTTAACCCCTCGTGAGTGTTGCCAAAGCCCAAACCGGTTTAGGCCCAGAATAAATCTGTTACTGCGATATATATTCAGACAATATAAACATAGCAGGGCCCCAGGACTCAAGTCAGCTAGTTCAGACCAAGTCCAGACTAAATGCGGTAAGGCAGCATTTCACTGTTACCCTGGGGAAAAAAAAAAGAGGAAGATACTCTCCGATGTTCACAAACATGAAAAGTATGTTTGCTTCTTCTGTTGTCTTGTTGAGAGGGAGGAGATTTCATCTGTGCTGTATTTTGCACATACAGCGCATTTGACAATAAAGTTGTACTTGACTTGGCCAGTCGATTTACTTTGTTCGTTGTGTCCAATCTCTCCGAAGACGCGTACTTTAGCCCCGTCTCTGCCGTTCCCCAAAAAGCAGGCGTCAGCTCACAAAGTCTCACTTACCTGCCATCGTTTGCCAGCGTGAACGCCCGCAGCGTGCAGCCAATCGACGAATGGGAGGAGGTGACCACCCGGGCCTCGGCCACGCCCACAGCCGCCCACACGTCGCCGTCCAGGAGCGGCACGGGACGCCCGCCGCGGCACGACAGCACCCTGTGCGCGCGCGGATGACGGGAAACGTCTCAAAGAGGGAGGAAAATTAGGCGAGGTGAGTGAGCGGGTCGTGGCGTACCTCACTTTTTTGATCTCCGGCCGACCCGAGGTCGCGCACACGAGGCCGGCGCCGTCCGGGACGGGGAACACCTTCATCAACGGCTGCGTGGACGAACAACAGCAACAAAATAACCGGCACTGTCAATTTCAAATGTCCTGATTTCTGAATATGGTGATGGAAACTTGGGAAAAAAAAAAGACAAATGTGTCCCATCCATCCACGAATGCACCGCTGTCAAACTCAAGCCCCGTTTCAGGCCAGACCCGGCCCGCCACATCATTCGATGCGGACGTCACTCCAAAGTGGAGTTTGACACTTCTGGATCAATGAGGAAAAAAACAATCGACAGATGAATCGATGAAGAAATTAATTGTTAGTTGCAGCCCGAGAAAAAAAGGAGTTGAGTTTAACACCCGGGACTGATTGTTTGCTGAGAACAAAACGTCCCCGCGCATTGTGAAGCGGCCGGCGCGGAAGCAAACGACGACTATTACTTTGGACGCACTCACCTCCGTGAAGTGCCACGTGTGTCGTCGCGTCCAAGCGCCCGACGGCGACGGCCGACTCCACAAAGACACGGCCCACTCTGCCGCCGCGGCGACGCACAAGCGGCCGTCCGAGTCCCGCAGGCAGCATGCGTCCACCAAAGCGCTTCCTGCCGGGGCCTGAACACACGTCCACGCAAATGCCTCATTGCCCGAGTCAGTCTGAATTTACTGTCACAATATCAAGCCACGTTGATTTCCATCGCCTGAAATCAAAAAAACAGTCTGCAAGGGCTTCACGTGCCCGCCGTTGACAAACGTTCAGAACATCCCGTGACCTGAAACCCCCAGCAGTGCTAGGAACAACTCGGAAAACCTCATCTCGAGAAAAAGGAGAATCCTTGAGAAGGAGTCGCAGATGGGAGGATGGCCGGCCGCAATGGATGGCGAGTGGGCAACGTTTGACACAATCTTGTACTACACAATAAAATGAGTTGAATAGGAGTGGAAAGCCTCACTTTCAAGTTTCTCACCTTGAGCGTGCAGCTTGCGCGCTGCTCCGCTGCAGGCGGCATTTGGCCGTCGGCGGGGTCGGAAGGTCGGGGGGACGCGGTCGGCGGCGGTGGAAGGCTGAGCGAGGGGGTGGCAGTGTCGGCGGGCGACATGGCGAGCGGGGTGTGGCCCGGCGAGGGCGGCGCCAGGCTGGAGGCGGCGGCGGCCGAGGTCGCCCGCAGTGGTGCCGAGGCGACCGCGGGGCTCCGTGGCGGCGGCGATTCGGCACCGAGTCCGTTTTTGATCGCTTCGGGAAAAACGTCTTGAAGTCCGTTGTCCTCCTGGCCCGCCTCCAGGGGGCGATCACAGCCGGGAAGCAGTTCCCGTTGCCGGTCCAAACCTTTCGGTTCTTGTTCCGGTGGACTCGGATACAAGTTGTTTGGGTCCAAAGGTGACGTTGGGGCAAGTCGCGTGTCAGTGTTTCGGGGGTCGTTGTCTTCCGATGGGCTGGACCATTTTCCAACTGCGGGTGTGAGGCCGAGCGGCAGGCCGAGGCTTTCGGCCGGAGTTCCGGCCACAACACGGGCGGCGTCCGATGGCAAAACTTCCATCCGAGATTCGGCGGCCACTTGGCGGAGTTTGCAGAGCTTCAGGGCGGCGAATTGCTCGTCGGGCAAGTGGAAATCCCGATGGAGGTCAAAGTGCGACAGGCGGCCTGCCAGCCGCGTGCGGGGACCAAGCGGCGGAGTCGGGCTGAGTTTGGAGGAGGGGAGGAAAAGGGAACGCCAGCTCTCGGAACCTGCGAGGACACATTTGAAGAAGAAATCGATCAGTTGTCCATCGTGTCCACGGGACACGTCCTCTCGGTCGGCGGCACATGGACAAATTCATCATATTGTACTTTTTGGAAAAATGAGTCGTAATAGCTCCTATTTTTCTGACACCATCCCTTCTCACAACCTTTTTTTCAGCTAACCTTGTAGCCAATGTCAAATGTCATTTTTAGTTTGTTTGTTTTTATTTTTGTCATGTAGCAGGCCGCTAAAAACAACAGGCGGGGGCGGGGGGGGGGCACACAATTAGCCCCGGGCCGTTGTTTGGACACCACTGCTTTATTGTAATAGACAATATATTGCTTGTGTTTGTAAAAAAATGAATTGAAAAAAATACGTCAGAATAGGACCTTGGAAAATAATATAATCACACATTTAATCGCAATCGCAATATCGAGGGGAAAAAAAGCGTTTCAATTATTTCTCAGCCACGGAAAGCGAAAGACGGCGTCATGCAAGTCTTACTTGGGGCCACCGGGGCGGACTTGATCATCTTGCGAAAGATGGGAAAGAGGTCCGGCGCTCCGGACAAAGGCTGCACGTCAGGGGGCGTGGCCTGCGGAGGGTGGCGAGGCGGCTGGGAATTTGGAGAATGCGCCTCACGGAGAGCCGGGGCGGTAGAAGGCGAGGCTCTCCGGACCCCGAGGTTGCCCCCACCTCCCCGCCTCCGACTCTTCCGACCCCTGCCCGAACGAGAGACGCGAGGGGGCGAAACGGCCCCCGGGTGGCGGTCCCCGACGGACACCGGAGCGGACCGCTCGCTGGAGCCGAGCGGGCTGGTTTTCTTCCGGCGAGGTCGCCCCGACCTCAGCTGGCCGCGAATGACGACGGCCTGCAGGTCCGGCTGGCTCTGCGAGAGGGCCATGCGCCTGGTGGTCCGGACGTAGTACTCGGCGGGGTAAAGCAGCCCCTCCGCCAGCGTGCAGGACTCCAAAAGGCTCGTCCCCTCTCCTGCTCTTGTCGTTTCTACGCTGCAAAGACTCGTCTTTAAAAAAAAAAAAAAAAAAATCTAATCAAATCATTTCAATAAGATCAGCAATACGTGACTTTATTCGAGTCAAATTATCCGCTGATAGAACAGCAAGATTGGGCTTGGCGAGTTGACCAAGGCCTCCTGCGAGTAACCGACGGCAAAAAGAATACTGAACTGCCCATAGAAGCCACGCGATGGCCACAAAGCACTACTTTGGTTGAAATGAAGCTGCTCAATTCACTTCAACGCGGTCCCTCGGCACCAAGGCGTCGCCAAAGCACTACTTTTGAAGCCTCACACCTCACTTCCGCAGATTTCATCTGCGCCAAACCGTCACTTTTGCCAATACAGTCATTCCTCGGTTTTCGACCGTAATCCGTTCCAGAAGGCTGTTTGAAAAGCGATTTGTTGGAAATCCGAAACTATTTTAACAGTCCATGATTACGGGCTAATACACTATGCAGAAACATCAACAAAAAACTGAAATAAAGAACCGTCAGATTTGTGTAAATTGCAACAAACACGTCTGCTCACAATGAACGCGCCACGAGGAAGCGTCACTTCCTCGTGTCAGGAAGCCGAGAGGAGGCGAGTGGCGCATTCGGGTTTGCTCAGTTTGGTCGGAAAGCGGTTTTCGGTCGGAATCCGAGGTGTAAAAATCTCGGATTTTCTGGTCGAAAACCGATTTGGGCGAGAACAGAGGCGTTCGATAACCGAGGTTTGACTGTTTTAAGCCACTCGACTCAATTCGGCTTATTTTTTTGGGTGCCAAAGCACCACTTTTACATTTGATAGATCGAGTCTTGCCCTCTGCTCAAAAACATTTTTTCAATCGAAGGTCGGTTTCACAATACTTTTTCTTTTTTTTTTTTTTTTTAATCTGCCAAGAGGTGAACTCGTGATGAATGAATTGCAAATAGGCCAAAGTTGTCTCAGAGTAAATTTGGCGTCATCCTGGTGCCAAGCAACTACATTTGAGAGAGGAGAGCTGATTCATTTCATCAGACCACAGCTTTGTCTAAAAAAACAAAAAACAATGCCTTGGTACCGCTGCGTGGCATCGAAAAGGATAAGACAGCTTTTTGGGTGAGTGTCAATTCCTCGCTATTTATTGGCCTGGGTTCTTTTTTTGCCGAAACTTACTCATGATAGCAGTTGTATAATCTGTTTTTGAGGGGGCGGGGAAGAAAATGCTCCAACACAACAACTGGATATTTTGGCCGGGACAGAACAATGACATATTTTCCCTTGTTTTGAGAAACTGGATCTCGGTTTTGGCGGTGTACCCGGTTTACCGAATGTTCAGGGCTCTCTTCTTCAAGCGCAAGGTGTCCTCCGGCTGGTCCCACGGGGTCATTCTCCCTTTGGCAACCGTCGTCCGGCGCGTTCCTGTCGAGTTTCTCATCCCGGAGCGCCGGAATGTTCCGGCGCAACAGCGGCAGCGAGGGCAACGCCGGTCCCGAACTTTGGCTTTCATCGGCGGACCCCGCCTCGCCTTGTGACTTTCCTCCTTCTTCGCCCCGCCTCTGCCAGCGCATGCGGCTGCGGCGCGAGCGCAGGCGCAGGGTGGGACTGGCTCTGGAAGGGCGCGCCGGGTCGCTGCAATTCGGTTCCGGTTCCAACGTGGACGCGAGCGGGGTCCCGATCGTGCCGCTACAGTTGGAATCGGCGGGGCCTGGGTGGGGAGTGTTACGTCACATTTTGTTTGATACATCAAGCCGCAACGACAAGGATTTTATGCTTGACCTTACCGCCCCCCCCCCACACACAAAAACACACAAATTTACCAAGCCTCCAGAATGCAGTCGCCTCAGATACATACTGGGTAAATATCCACATACGAATGACAACCCGGTCGGATTTGAAAAGAAAGAAATAATAATAATAATAATAATCATTATTTTAATAATAATAATAATTGTGCTGTTCAGACTGCATGATTAAAAAAACATATTGATACATAGAGTATATGATCAAAACATTTAAAATTGAGTCTGATCATAGTCAAAGACTTGGATGGGCCGCTATTGGTATCAGGTTAATAGTGACTTTTTTAGGGTACTCGTGGAGGCTGTCAATAACATTGAATAAGTCCTCTTTGGCAGTAGTTGGGCTATAGTACAGCAATTTTACAAAGTGTGAATCATCCTTTGTGTAAGAAAGAAAGCTTCGTGTATTATTTTTTTTGTCATTGCGTTGACTAAAATTGTATATATCCAAAACTACTGGAGGTATCGATACTCGGCATCAGTGAGTTCCCAAAGAGTAAATACTCATTCTGGTAACGGCCTGAAAATAAAAGTGCTATTGAACATCCCTACTCAACTTTATTTCTATTATTCTGTAACAACCACAGATGTAACAAAAAGCCGCACAGAAAACAGAACAACAAAAATGAAATAAACAATAGAAATGCACTAGGCCAATATGAAAAAGGCCAACACTGATATGTGTCAAAATGCCAAATATCGATGGTGAAAATCATCCCGGCCGATAATCAGTTGATCACCAAATACAATCTTAAGAACAAAATACAAATAAATGAACTCACTTGTTCCTGCGAGGTTGTCTTTAATGTTTGCGAATACGTGCACGGCCTTGTCATCTGTGCCAAACGAGCGCTTGTTTGCTCCATCTGTTGGCTTCGACGCCCCATCTGGGCCTGCCCGGTCCTGGCGGCGGCTGTGGTGGTCCTGCTTTGGGGCGACCTCATTGCTCACGTGTTTCCGCACTGCCTCCATTTGCTCAGAGCGCTGCCAATGCCGATGTACAAAATATATATATATATATATATATATATATATATATATATATCCCCATTTACCTCTTCCAGCACCCCCGCAAAGAGAAAGATGTATCTTTTTTCTTTTTTTTTTAACGGTGGTTATACTTTTACCTGCAGTTTCTGGGCGGTCTTGAGATACTCCCGCTGGAGCTGGGCCAACTTCCTCCGAAGCTGCGAAAAGTAAAATGGAAGAATGAGAGGACTCATCACCCCAAATGAATTGAATCTACTCCTCCATTTTGTCTCCAGCGTTAGTCTCGCCCTTTACGACAGTGATGCATTCAGTGGTTTAACGTTAGGCAATGATCTCATTACAGGACTCTTTCCAGAAATGGACAAACATGTGCTCCAAAAGACTCGCCATCAAGTCCACTGACAACCCAGGCTAAAATGACCTCCTCCCTAGCCGACAGAAATGTGAAACAGTCGATTGAGATGTGGCTGACCAACATAATGCCTTATCACAAGTTACTACTTTTTTTGAATCCGGGTTTTCTCGTGGCATATTAGCATCACAAAGAGAATCTTAAAATATATGCCCCAAAACCTGCAGGGACTCTTTTTCAGCAGATACTTTCTTGACACACAAATTCAAAGAATGATTTGGCAAATGGTGAAGCTCGACTATGCCGTGATGTGGCACCGAGTCCAAAACATAACAAAAATGGCTTAGAGGAAAGCAGTAATTTGTATTTTGAAAGGCTTGCAAAGTGGCAACGTCCACGCTAGCGTCTTCACGCCACTACTTGGAGCGGCATTGTTTTTCTAAATCATGTAAACTGGAAGCAACGGCACAAGCGACCACAATCTTTGCGGACATTTCTTTAAAAAAAAAGGCGATAACTTCAGACACCTCTAAAATCCTTCATAACAAACAAAAACAAAACAAAAATGGGTGAAGCACTAAATGTTGATTACGTTGTCCTTGTCATCGCAGTAGAGTGTGGACCTCAGCTGCTCCTCACAGTGCAGGACATCCCCAAAGGGACCGCTCTGCATTCTGCTCACCTACGAACACAAGACACGCGTAAATAAGACAAACTGCATTCAAACAAAGCGACACGTTCGCGAAGGCAGGCTAAGCTACACGCAAGGCGAGGCGGTTACGTTGACTCGAAGCTGTTACCGTTCGCGTCGTAAAATGCCCGACGTTACATTACAAGTGAAGCTTGTCGAACAACCTTTGGCTGTCAGCGAACGCCGACAGTTATCGAGTCACATACACCGACTCCACGGAGGTTGTTTCACGACAGGCGGCAATCGATGACGCGACGCTCCATTCGTTTCCAAATTCCCGCGACTAGTGCCCGGAAGCAGGTGAAAGCAGTCGACCTCCGCTAACTAGATCGCCGCGCTGCTACTGTGGTGTTGCCGCCGCTGCTTTGGTGGTGTTTATTGGCGGGTGGCAAAGCAGCTTACTGGCGCTATACTGCCATCAAGCGGAAACGAAAAAATTACAGATCCTTAAAAAAAACACATTCATAATAATTATACACAATCAAACGAGTTATTGAATAGGAAAATGTAGTTAAAAAAACACGTGAGAATTGATCGAGCTTGGTGGGGAAAGGAGTTCGATGTGGAGGCCACACACACCAAATCAGCACATCAGCTATGGTATAGATTGAATAAGAGAAAGCTCTAGAACAAACCTGTATAATTGACCTGACAATAGCCATCGAGTTTGGTCCCAAGATGAGGTGGACGACAGTGTCTTCTGGGAGCCATATTGTTAAAGGTTAAGGGAAGGAAATTCCCTCCAGCCCCACGATTCAATCAACAGCTCTCCAATTGTGCATGTGTGAAGTATGAATTTGGCAAACTCCGTGTTTAATCCATCTCATGGGAGAAGCGCAATTTTCCCCATTTGCTGTCAGCGGAAATTACGGTGCTCAATTAACGATCACAGCTGACCTGTATTCTAAAGGTTAAACAAAACTGCTTGAAACCAAGCCTGTAGAAGTATCGTACCAGCATTCAAAATTCAACACTTTTCATTGTACTTGGGCATACCAGTAAAGGCACTTTATAGCAGTACAAATTTACTTCCTTTGTAAAACCAAGAATGTAACACTTTGTGTCGAATGTTTGATGACCAGCA
Source organism: Hippocampus kuda (assembly GCA_901007745.1). Taxonomy (NCBI): domain Eukaryota; kingdom Metazoa; phylum Chordata; class Actinopteri; order Syngnathiformes; family Syngnathidae; genus Hippocampus; species Hippocampus kuda. The sequence goes on along the minus strand of CAAKHF010009794.1, from coordinate 4,698 downwards.
TTCAGTACAATAAGGACAAGGTGAGAAATGAGATCTGACATGTGCGCTTTATTAAGTTGTCATGTAACCAGAAGCTGGGCAAGCCTCACGTACAACACCACCTTACAAAGTAGAAGCTGTCCTTTTTCCTCTCATTTTTGCATATTGACAATAACTGGAGCAAATATCTTAAGGCTGAAAGTACAAAAACAAACAGATGACATAATTTACATTAAGCAATACTAACAGATCCGCCGGGGGCAAGGAAAACCCGGCAGGAGTTGGAAACCTTCATAGAGGCAAATAAAGGTGGTGAAACTAAAGAACCTAAACGACACACAAAAATCATATTCCTCACATTCACACTGCCTGCGGTGGGGGTGGGGGGAGTGGTGCTCTGGACTTCCTGCAGAGCTCCTCAGCGACCAAGGGGAGGAAAAAAAAAAACTGTAAAGGAGGAGCTGCTGGCTTGGCAGACAGTGTTGATGAGAGC
>CAAKHF010009787.1:4155-25532 GCA_901007745.1 Hippocampus kuda | reverse complement strand
TTTTTTTTTTCTTCTGTTATTATTGTTGTTTCAACATTAATTGCACTTCCGCTGCCACCTTCCTATCAGTTTGACAGATCATGCACTTCACTGAAAGACAGGAAAAGCAAAAACTGCTGTGAAAACAACACAGAAGAAGTCATTCTACAACCTGCTGCTGCCACATGGATCAAAAGTGTCAAACTGATATCGCTGTTTAGTCGGGGTGTGCAACTCTCCAATAAAAGACAATTCAATATGTTTTGCCATTCATGGAGTGCGATACGAATCAAGGACTTGACATTTTAAAGTGGAACGACTCGATTCCATACGGTGTGGCTCAGTTCCAGAGGATGCCATGCAATGAGTTTCTTGTTGAAAGTAGACAAACATTTTCCAAAATAGGAACGCACTTGTCAGAACTGTAAACAGGGAATTTCCTTCAAAGAGATTTACCAAAGATCTAAAAAGAAGTGAGTGAGGAGCTTTTTTTACTGGTTCGAGCGAAAGTCTATGGAGACTGGTTTATTAGTTAGTGTACCGATACACTGACATCTATTGAATTAAAACCGATTTGCCGATTCGAATCGGTTTTCGTGACATCCCGATCGTTTAGCCACAGTACACAAATTGTCCTGAGCACTTTAATCATGAGTGGAACGTGTCATTCAATAGTGGGCTACATTTTAAGTAAGGGTTGTAGCATCATTGTCATAGTATCTCACGAAGTTGTTAGATAACATTTTATTGTATCACTTTTCGACGATCGTGTCTCGCGTCATTTGTCATCTGCTTAAAACTGCATGTAACTAATACATTAAATACAGCTTGATTTGATGGGTAAAAGTTTTCATTTATTAATCTTATACCACTGTCACCAGGTGGCACACTGAACGACAATACAGGGAAGCGAACCACAATGCACAGTCGCCATGCATAATAAACCTACGGTGCAAAATTAAACTTAAGAGTCAATGCAAATGTATAAACACCATTTAACTCTGGCTAGGTTGAGCATGATTGCTGTCCAATTCCAGACTTTTCACAATTGCCACTGAAAAATGAGTCGGTTAACACACAGTCGGCGGACTTCGTAACCGCCGACTGTGTTTAGTTCAAATTGCCAGCTGGTTCAATCCAATGGGGCAAAAAGTCATCTTATTAATGAGTACAACGGGTGTGAGGTATGCTATTCCAGTGAACACAATCTTCACTCATGGATTTATTATTCTACGTTGGTGGAATGCCTTCGCGCATAATGCTGAATTATTTCAGGTGATTTTGGCTTCACAAGGGCAAAGTCGCAGGGACCTGATTAATAAACGGTTCAATTTACGATTGCCTAGCGATTCAATATTAATAATGATCACAACCCGTTCAACCAGCATTAACAAGAGATTGAATTGATGTGGGGATAATATGCCCTCACTGGCTTGGTGAAGGGCATTCCAAAGCAAAGCTGCACTTGGTTTGGCACCGACTGAATGGCAGGGCATAAGCTACTTTCTGTGCCCTATGGAGGCCTGCCAATGGGTCTGTCCCAGCCTTCCCTGCCCAATACCCTTGGAGAGGACCACCCTTCTCCACTCTGTCATTCCGACTCTTGTGGCTGAGCCTTCTGTTCTGCCATGCCACTTTACATTTAAAGGAGAATGAGGCAACAGAAATGTGCAGTGCAGATGGTAGAAATTACTTAGCTCACTTAACTTCAGAGATGCCCCCCCCCCTCTCTCTCCCTGTTCCACAAATTACTCCAAGACCAGGGAAATTGATAGATTCCTTGTGCAAGAAAGCCCGTGAGTAACACATGGAAAACTTTTGTTTCTTCAGCGGTCCCAATTGTGATACCGAGTCAGGCAACTCTGTGGCTTTGAAAGACCTCGGTGTATACTGTACATCACATACTTAAAGTGATCTCGGTTGGAAAAGGACTGACATCATAACAATGTGTATTCAGAACCAATAGCAACACTGCATATATTGACTCAAGAATGACCTGTTTTTGCTGGTGAGTGTGCTAAATGTGCTCTCCAGGAAATGTCTGGCACCATGTATATCACACATAAAGCCATGTGTCGAAAGCGGGGTTGATTCATTTTCCACGAGTTTCTGCTCATTTGGGTCAACGTGAACTAAACTCAAGTGGCCAAGAAATACCCCGCTGCTATCGTTCATTTTCTTTTCATTATTTTTCAGTATTTTTTTTTAATTACTAATTTACCCTTGCTTGTTCAAAGAACAAATGACACTGGAATAAAAGAAAACTTGCAGGAGCCTGCTGCAACACTTTTCAATTAATCTTGAAAAAGAACACTTCCTGCAGATGTCTTGCAGAAGGCAAGTGATAGTTCCGAAAAGTGAAGGGCAATTGAAAGCAATCTGAATAATATTCTGTGATTTCTCTGTAAATTCATGAATACAGCCTGTTTCTGCCTGGAAAATGTCTTTTGTCTCGCTAATTACACAGACAGCTATTCAGGCCTTAGCCAGAGACTGGAAGCCACAGACAGGATTTACAAAACTGGTGGGGAAACCTGTGGCCGTGGCAAATCTAAATTAAAGTAGCTGTTATAGAACTCAAATTGAAAACAAAGGTTCAATTTGTTCTTCCATTACCTGTGCCAAAACGTTTTCTTCCTACTGAAACAGCCATATCATTTCTCTTTTGATAGCAACAGAATGTTCGGCCATTCTTGCTCCTTTATTCTTGCGTACTCCAATGGAGAAACAATTATGGGCACAGCTTCCTGCGAGACACAAGAAGTAGCAGGAAGCTATTTGTTACTGCAGCGGTTTAGTTCAACTTTTTCTGTTTCATTTCCTAAACAAATTATCAACCCCGTACCATTTAAAAATGTCTCGTTTGCGGTTGTACTAACAATCAGAAGAAGTTGAACTGTGGTTACAAGAACAATGTTTTGAATATGTGCCCCGGACATCGAGAAAATGTTGTGAGTAACCCTGAAAGCATGGAACTCAGTGATGCTGAGATTGAGCTAATTAGTATCAGGTTACCTTGGACTGCAGTTGACATACTAAAAAAAATAAAAAATAAAAAAATAAAAAATTAAAGAATGTTTTCTCCAGCTCCACTGTAAGAACAAAATAAGAACAGCAGGAGAAAATCAACAAAAATAATAATAATTCAGGGGGCTCTTGCCAAGTCGAGAGGATATACATTCATTCCTTACAATCTACAGTCTGCATCATCCCAAACCCAGGGAGTTCAAGAAAGGTAGAAAGTCAACCTTGAAGCCATGAGATGTTGTATACAATAAATGTGAGAACAGTGAGACACTGCGAATAAAAGCGAAGCACATCCTGGGTATCTGCTACAGCATGAAGGTTTATCTCCATGGCTTGTGAGAGGTATTTCTCTACCGGTTTGCGGCACAATGTGCTTTCGACTGTAAAAACTAGGGATATTCTGATCGGGGTTTTAAATTGCCGATACCAATCACCCGTGAGTGTCATCAGCCGATCCCCATGACAATCACATGGAATCTGTAAAATATTTTGAATTTTAGAGGCATTACTACATATTTTTTCTTAAATAATCATAATAGGACATTTGCAAATGTCCTACACGGATTAAACACAAAGTGACCACTCCTCACGTTTACACAGAGCCTTGCATTTCGATTATAATGAAACCAAATTATCCAACTACAATGACAATTCTAAAGGGGTGGTATATTCCTGTTGCCAATCTTGCTGGAGTATGAAATTAACGACGTATCAATATTATAAAAAGTTGTAGAATGAAAATAAGAATGCTTCAAGAAACATTTAGGTTTTCAATCGTAGCTACTGAAAACCGTGTGGCACCCACGTATCCTTGAAAAAGAAATCTATGTGACGTCATATCACGATGCTCTGCTACACTGTAAACAGGTGAATAAATAAAAACATATAAGACTGACTATTGAGATTACGACAACACTTTAATGTGAACAATTCCAGACAAGTCCAGACAACACCCAACACCCATTCTGCAACATTTTATGGCCATCCAAAGTTTTCCAACTGCTGAACTGAGCAAAACAAAGCGAGATGCTAATGCTAATGCTAGCCCTCAGCCGGCGGGGACGTGTGTTTCCATCGAAGGCATAGCCAATGCATGTGCACAGAAAATAAGCCATAGTGTGGACACATTTGCATAATAACGGATGTGTGTTGCATGACATGAACCACTAGGTGAAGCAGAACATGTTTTCCTCAAAAAAGGAAACTGCAGCACAGAGACACAGTGGTTGGTGTGAGGGTAAGATTACCACATTACATCTCAAATGCTTAACTGTCATTTTCCTGCTGACAGACACAGGTGGGTTCTGCTGACTGGTAAGATCTTGTGATGACCTAAACTATGGTCAGGTGACAAGTGTTGGCGCAGTTCAGCACATGGTGGGGGTAAAAAAAAAAAAAAGTTCCCAATTGCCATGCATTTCGTGGGAGTAGTGAGGCAAGGATGGAGTGGAGTACAAAGGGCCTGCAGTCATAATTTCCACAGATATGAAAGCCATATGGCTGGTTTCATGAAGCAGCTGGTGCTACGCACTGTATTTAGCAAGGTTTAATAGAAGAAATGCACAACAATGTGGTTGAATGTTCTGGACATGTTAAGATGCAATGACGTCCACAAAATTATAATGTCAAATGATTTACTGTATGCTCAGCAGTACAGTCAGAGTTTATTGTATACTGAGATATATGTACTTCATTCTGGTGCACATACTTACACTATACAGGGACAAAACTATTGGGACATGTGGCCATCTGACTAGTGCATCAGTTCAGTAATTCATCTAGAGTAGAAGGGACCATATGTAAATGTTCCAAACAAGACATCGTGTTTCATCGAATACACATGGAAGCCTGAAGTGTGAAAACCGGCTTCCAGACACGACTTTCCCAATGTCAGAAATGAAATCAGGCATCAGCCACAACTTGCTTCCTTTTCAGATGCTCGTTTATCACTGCTGTGAAAGGGAGGTTTGCATCGTATGTGCTATATGCGAACACCGTTTAGCCATTGCACCGTGTTACCCGCAACACTTCGATTTACATCACGGATGACCTGAATTACAACTACTGCCCATGCAAGTCAAGGCTTACAGTCAGCTGGAAAAGCCTGAGACAAGGCAGGTTCGACAGAAAAACAACACGTCAAATAAATAAACCTATAAATAAATGACCCATCGACTATTATATTAATTGTCAACAGTCATCATAGCTTGCAGACTAAATCTTGGCAGCCCTAATTTATATACACGTTTATTTATTTACTTGATCAACATTCAGTAATGCTGCTTTGTTCCTTCTCCCTCTCCGTTAACTTGCTTGTCACTAAAGATGACTTTCACACGCACACAATGCATACAACTTTGAAACAGAAAGACAGAAGGAATGAGCGTACCCAAAGTGAAGTTTTCTGACAGCTGTCGCTGTATGATTACAGAAAACTGAGCATCCTAAATATAATTCATTACAAACACTGATGACATAGGGACCATGTGGGTTGAAATGTTTCAGTTTCAAGACAGATAAACACGGAGTATCCGCTAACGTCAGTGAACTGGCATCGCATTTATATGAAGACAGTCGCAACGCAAGAAACCTCAAAGTCCATTTAAAACACAGCCCTCCCATCCAATTTCTTCAAATGGAAACAAAAAAAAAAACACAGCATGATAGTGCTTCGAGAAATGGATTTTGATATGCAGTACAATTTGCTTAAAATAAAAATTTTCATTGCACAACCAGGTGAAATTGGGACATTCGAAAGGAGATGAGAGATCTCTCATTTTAGCCTGCCACGACAGAGATGTGGCTGTATGTGTCAGGGACATTTCAATACTACCCTCATGTAACGAAGCAATTGACTCACATGATCTTCAATCTATCCATCCATCCGTGTGTGTGTGTGTGTGTGTGTGTGTGTGTGTGTGTGTGTGTGTGTGTGTGTGTGTGTGTGTGTGTGTGTGTGTGTGTGTGTGTGTGTGTGTGTGTGTGTGTGTGCATGTGTGAGGTGTTGCCTACAGGGACAGTTGGAAAACAGCTACTTCATAAAACTAAGCAACAGTTTTACATGGCTTTCAATCAAGCAATAAATTAATGAAGCCATCCATCCGTGTCTGTCAGTCAGTTCATCCATTCATGTCTGTCTATGTGAGGTGTCGCATCGGGGACATTTCAAAAACAGCCTATCCTCATGCAACTCAGCAATTGTCTCACATGACATTCTATCTATCCAGCTATCATTAAATGTGCTTTTCAATGGATAACAGTTATCTTGTACATGGATTTTCATTATATTCGGAGGGGGGTTCCTATCGCTCGCAAATAATGGGGGTCCACTCGATACAAATATATATACTGTATTACATTACTTTAATATTACGATACTGGGATTACATGATAAACTACATTTTTAACAGTTATCTAGTAACTGTATCGGAATACATTTTAAAAGAAACCCTCCCAACCCTGGTTAAGAGGCACTGCCGTAAACTGCACATTATGATGACTCGAATCAAGGTATGTGATACACAGACAGCCCATGATCATTTAAAACCAATGAATAGACCTCAGCCTTTTATTTCTATACTTCTGGATACGACATGCTGATGATGCATCCTGATAAATCTTGTTCTCACCTTGAATCCACCCTTTCCCTGTTACATACCGGTACTTTTGAAGCCCTGCCACTACATGAATAAATCCATGTACAGTTGGTGCAAACAAATCAGTACATAATCAACATCGAATCCAACCCGCTGTCACGAGCAATAAATAACTAAATTAGACTTAGTATCGTCTTCATGCTCCTTCAGTTTGCTGCACATTTACTTTCCCTCACTTTGAACAATCACTGTAACAGAACAGTGAGGTTCTCAAATGCCGAGGCCAAGGCAGTTGATTGAACTGCACTGTTTAATCACCTTCCCTTTCTACAGGCAAAGATAATTGCAGTTCCAAATGGTGTACCGCAATCATAATAATACACAAGCGGTTCAAAAAAATACCATGGTTAGACACACTTCCATTTCATTATTCAAGCAGGATCTGCAGAGCATTAATCCCACCAAATTTGACCTAAACAGGACAATGGCAGTTTAACACATGTAGGGGGTAGGGAGCTCCGAAGCGTTGGGTATTTGAAATGTCCATTTGAATTCAAATTAAGTGCCCGTTAAGTACTGCACAAATATTTCTTTGTGCCGTGCAGTATTTGCCTTACATTATTGGATTAGCGCAATTAACTGCCTTTAGTTCAAAACCGCCACACAGTCATGCTATTTTTTTGTCAGAAAAATAAAATCATACAATTGATAGACTGTAAAAATGCCCTACAAAATTTGTGGGATCATACACATGCTGATTTTCAGGATAATGACGCAATGCAAAGCAGAATTAATAATGTAGCTACATAATGGTGTCATAGTGGAAGAATGCAGGTAATATTGAACATATAATGCACCACAAAATATGACAACAGAGACACATGCTTGATTTGCAACTGAAGTCATAAGTCAAGCATGAATGAAAAATACTACACAATAACAGTTGTCAAATGGCTGCTTTTAGTCATAAATAAGATCCTGCCTGACTTTTATTTATTTATTTATTTATTTATTTATTTATTTATTTATTTATTTATTTATTTATTTTACGAAACTGTTTGAATATGTTTTGAATTTTCTTCTATGACATTTACAAAAATCTTTGTTTTGTACTGCATTGAGTGGAATCTGGAGAACTGCCCCTCAAAGGTTGCACAAAAACTGGGAGTTGTCACATCAGCAAATCTGCAAGACATCAGTTTGGTGAACATCAAAACGAACACTTCGACAAAAATCAACTTTTTTTTCTTCCTTTGTGCTTTTGTAATGCCACCAACAAAGAAGGCTAAGGTACCAGTGATGGCCAGCAGGAACGGTGTGATGATATCCATGGGCTGTGTATCTGTTTAGTTAGCTCAATGCAATATATCTGAAGCAAAAAAAAAAAAAATGACATCAATAATAAAAGAAGAACGGAATGTACGTGGAAGAGTGCGCTGTGTTTGGTGTTTACGTGAGTATATTCCCAGGCTCAAAGAAATCAACTGTCTTACTCTGCACTTGGATCACTGCTATGTGTCATACCGAAAAAAGACTAAGAATTTTACACTTATACTGCACAGCACTGAACTTATTTCTAAACTTGTATGACAGTCATCAAAGTTAAAATGCGACAAAAACATTTCTGCTTCAAATTTGATCAATTTAAGAACAGATTGATGCTTATCCTAAAACAATGCTCTTTTTTTCCTTTCGTTTAGGATTGTCGTGGGAAAAAAAATCTCTGAGCAATACTGCATTTTTCACTGTATGTACAAAAACATTTGTTTTGCATCTACACATCTGTATTAAGATAAGAAAACCTTTATTTGTCTTTATATTGTCTCACAATGGAGAAATTCACAATTAACATTATTTTGTTGAGTAGTAATTTTCTGAGATTGTGATTAGGATTGCACGACGGTCCGTGTTTTATGTTGTGTTGTGTTTATGATTTTACTTTATGTTAACTGTTTTGTTCAGCGCTTTGTTACAGCTGTTGTGTTGTTGTGCGACGTGTTGTTATTGTATTTTGTGTGTGTATATCTATATCTAGATAGATAGATAGATAGATAGATAGATAGATAGATAGATAGATAGATAGATAGATAGAAAATAAGTAAGGCAGCGACACCTTTTTGGTCTGTCCCAGTCCCACTACCTTGCACGGCCATCGCTGCTGATTCTTGTCAGGATGATCTCCTTTCATGCAAAATCCAAAGTGTTTCCATGCAACCAAATGCATTATGTCGTCTTAAAAATCTACTCCTCTTCACTGCCATGATCTGTGTTGCATATTGACGTGATTCCCCGATACCGACCGAATATGACATAAATTAGCGAAAAATGAGTAATAGTTGATGAAAAATAACTTGGATAAAAAATAAATAAATAAGAAATTGGGGAATAACATTATTTGGTTATTCATGTCGATTAAACCAATCAATTACTTGTAAAAATGAGGTTGTGTCAACATGTGGCCAGCATCAATGTAGTGAAGCCGAATCGCAGGACAGACACATTGATACATCTATGGAATAGATGCATCGTAACACCCCTTGTGATTAATACAACACTAGTAAGAAGCAAAGCATTATCAGGCTGATGAAATTAGTGCCTCTTAAGCAATCAATCTAACATTAGTACAAAATGTATGTACAGTACCGTATGTACAAAAACAGACAAATGGGTGCAATTACCAATATTATACTATGTAATCCTGTGTAAACTTGTACTTTTGAGGCTGTGTATATCTTTGGCAACGGTAAAACAGCAGAGTAGCGATTAAGCAAGACTGTGCAACTTTGAGGGCCATTGCATTAAAATGTCGCTAACCAGACTGTCCACCACTGCTATTATGTGTGTGCTTCTGCTGTGTCAGTTTCAGGGCAGAAGGCCCAGATGTTTGTTTTGGAATACCTCAATAGATGAATTTGGTCAGTTGACAACACACATGCTGATACAGCATGATGGTCCACTACTGTCTTCAGAATAGCTGCTTAAATTGTAGTGGGTATGAATGTGTTTTTGAAAAGCTTTTAATTTGAGATGATGTTAGAGTTGGATATCCTGCAAACAGTGTCATTTGTTTTTTTAACTGAGTTTCTTACCTTTTGGTCCACTATAGAGCACACCAGGTCCTTGACAGCTGACAGTGTTAGGTCATTGCCCTCCAGGTTCACTGTCTCTCTGGTCAACCCAATTTGCAGCAAGAAAGACACCCCATGGAAAGAGCTACGGGAGTTGGTGGGGCTGGGGACACTGTGGTTTCCGTTGGACAGCCGCGCGTAAAGCGGTCCAGCCGAGGATGGGGACAAAACGGGTGGCAAGGTCGGGTGGTGCGGATGGAGAGAGTGGAGGAAGGCTCGAGGTAAGGATGGGGGAGAAGAGGCAGACATTGGCTTTTTTCCAATAGCGACGTGTAACGCTGAATACTGGAGAGTTCAGTGACACGATTTATGCCGGGGAATACTTTTGGTACTCATGAGTTTAGTGAGTCAGCACTGTACAGTATGGTTTTCCACTGTGTCACCTTAGATTTGCAAATCAGGGGGCAAGCCGTTGATTCCACCTGAGCTCACACACTCATTCACAAGATGGCAAAACAACTTGGAAGAAGTCTCTGGAATATTACTGGAACAAATGTCATATCGTGAAGTGGTGCTCCTTGCCTTTAGTGAAATCACTGATCCACTCTGACCACAGGAAGCCTGTCACCAAAAACAAACATAGGCATGTTTGTAATTTAAAGACAGCAAGTATCTACACTTATTAAATATGGAACAAAATGAGGGTTCCGCCGATTTTTTCATTTCACAAATTTTGCATATTCGATATTACACACTTTACATTCACACCAAAAAATAACCTCACAAACTACAAACATTACAAAGGACACATTCCCCAGTGCATAACCCTCGAGCAACGATTCTCAATATGAGGAGCCCCTTTGGCAGTACATGCAAGAATCAGACTTATACATAAACTGTGCTTAAAGTTAACGCAAATACTCTACACTACAGTAAATACAGTAAAGTAAATTTGTTAAGTACAGTTCAATTGTATTTGTAATATTTAATAATAATTTATCATAAAGATGTGTTGTTTTTATCGTTTAAGTACAAAATATTTTTTCATTAGGTACAATTTATATTTAATTTTTATGTGCAACACAATAGAAGATTATTCATTCATTCATTCATCTTCCGAACCGCTTAATCCCCACTAGGGTCGCGGGGGGTGCTGGAGCCTATCCCAGCTGTCTTCGGGCAGTAGGCGGGGGACACCCTGAATTGGTTGCCAGCCAATCGCAGGGCACACAGAGACAAACAACCATGCACTCACACACTCACACCCAGGGACAATTTTTAGAGGGTTCAATCCACCTGCCATGCATGTTTTTGTTATGTGGGAGGAAACCGGAGCACCCGGAGAAAACCCACGCAGGCCCGGGGAGAACATGCAAACTCCACACAGGGAGGCCGGAGCTGGATTTGAACCCGGTACCTCTGCACTGTGAAGTCGACGTGCTAACCACTGGACTACCGGGCCGCCCCCAATAGAAGATTATTTAAATATTATTTTAAATCCAATTTTAAAGTGCAGTGTTTATGTTTTACCGGTAATATTAAATATACTTTTTAAAAGGGGCGTCTGCCTCATTTTTTGATGGACACTTTGCCTAAAACGCTACTATACTTTAATGTTGGTCATTATAATTTTACTGGTAGAGCAAAGTTTTTTTAGAGGTGGTACTTGATGTAAAAAGTTTGATTAACACTACCATAAAGCATTACTGCTTTCTTCATTAGACTAATTTCATACATATATCCAGTATATACTCAATTTGTTAATCAAATCATCTCCACATTTACTTATTTCTTGTAGCACTCCATAGAAAAAAGTCTCCATTGTAGCCACTCCAATTAAATATGTTATCACGAAATCTCAACTGTAATGACAACGGACTGCCTAAACCTCTCGTGAGCTTCGGGCCGTTTAGCATGCATGAAAACAAAAGCGTGGTGAATTACGGTTTGGGGAACACAAATATCCAATATGTAAAAGAATTCAAGTCATCTACATATGGAATTAAATTTTGCAAACGTGAAAAACTTCCCAACTTCGATCGATATGCTGGCATAACAGAACCCGAGGAGCGCACACAATAACAACTTAATAAGTTACACAAGCTTGAATATGCACGTCCAGCGGACATTTCGCTTCGGTGGAACTTTATGCCTTTCCAAAGACAAACGACTGCTTGGATGGTGCTTTAAAAAACGATACTTTACCTTCACAGTCAGCGAAGGACGCATTTCTTTCCAATGCGAGTGGACCGAACAAACTTTGAATCTCCATCAACTGCGGAAAGCGGCGTCTCAAGTCTTAACTTGCACTTGGCTAAAATTCGTCGAGGAGATACCAACTTAAATAAAACAAACACCAAATCAAAAATTCGTGTAAAGGCTTGCTATGACCAATGAAAGCGTCCATTTATTTTTCTCTTATCGTTTTTCAGATACTGTAGTAAATTCATGCGCATCTTATTATCCTTCCAGCTGTGACTACTCCCCCTGTTACATTAGAGGGAACACAGTGACGCTCCCTGGGAATTGTAGTCTTTTTATAGCGTCCCTATAGTAGACTTCACACTTTGACTGCAAAATCTGAACTACAAACCCTGGAACAATGGCGCTACTGAGGAACTAACGACACTGCGCACGCGCAGATATTTTCCGTTATTTCAGGTTTATCCATTTCAGGGGAAACAAATGTTGGTTCCCGAGACTTTGATATGTTCGTAACACATTTGAGAATGTAACAGTCACCGATGGGCTATGAGCAGGCGTCACCGTTACTTCAGCGAATTAAGTTTGCATTTTTAGCCTGTTTAACAGTGATTTTCCTTTTCCATTCATGGATCGCATGGAATCGAGATAGGATAGGGCCGGGGTAAGTTTTGCTGGCCCCTTATGGCAACACGTGGAAAGATATAATTGAAACTTTATAATGTGTTGTCCAGAAAGTGAACTTCATCCAGGAGACACTAATAGTAAACAAGGGGGACCTATTGCTCAAGAACGTATGCCTTAACTGCTCATCTGTTGTTGTTTTTCCACATCAATGTAAATAAATGATTTCCTCCTGTTCACACTCTGACTGGGTTTTTTTATAGCATCACAAATAATAACACAAAGAAAACAAAAATGACAGTTTATTTATTTATTTTTTTTCAGAAAACATACAGTATACATACAGGTAACATGTTAATACTGCGGGAAGTTGGGGTCGATCCACTGCGCCCATGCCATCAGGCCTCCGCAGATATCTTTCACTCTGATATTGTCTACTTCTGATCCACTCATCTTACCCAGAATCCGCACAGCCTTCTGGGAGTCGTTGCCCATCTTACAGATCACATAAACTGGAAGAAACCACAAAGATATTTTGCTGACGGGAATTTCATTCCTGTGCATCTTTACTATAGGGGACAATAAAGTTTGTTTGCAGATCATACTTAAACACAAAATGCTGTTTTAGGTATAAGTCAAGAGTTATTAAGGAGACCACACATTAAAAACAACAATTTATGGACATACAACTATCCCATGATGTAGTTGCAATGGTTAATTGCAGTAATGCCATTTGATTATGCACTGATTCACATAATTATGTAAGTGTACAATAGACATCAACTTTTGCATTTACTAATAATGCAATACAGTGCGTAAGAAATGAGTGTAGTGTGTTGTACAAAGTCTCCACAGAGCTACATTTATCTGTATAGACACTGAATGAGCAAAACTGGCTCAAAATAACTTTTTTTCTTTCATATACAATCTTCCAAAGTAGACCAGCACCTCAGGTTGGTCACACATGTTTTAGAAAAGGGGTCACCTGGCAAACCCAAGGCAATCTGCTACTTGCGTTACAAAATGTGCAGCCAGCGTAGTAGTGGGAAAGTATGACCTGTGAATATGCACCGGCCCATTCCAGACGACATGCAGATAAGGCCAGCGTTTTGTCATGTTACCTGGAGGCCAACAGACACCATCCATCTGCTGTTTCAATTGGCCAATGCGCTCCTGGAGTAACTGCATATGTTCACTCTTCTTCTCTTCTAAACTTGACAGTGGTATGTCTGGCAACAATGTTAGGAGACTGACCACAAAGATAATGGCGTTTATCATATTGCATCACACTAATTTATGTTTTATTTACAATTTCCTGAAGGATACTGAGAGAGCTGGGTAAATTGCAAATGTCCACCTCCACAAGAGGGCGCACATCTAACAGGAGATGGGGCTCTGCATTGTCCACAATGGATTTGTAATCCTGGAAATACAACGGAACATTCACAAATAATATTAACCAAGTCATTACGAAGGGAGCGTTTTTTTTTTTTGTTAAGGAAATTTGATTTATATCTTATAGTTAAATACGGAAATGTAAATGACTTGCAGCTAATGTGACGGAAGTAATGCACAAATTTGATTTTGTACCTTATTGCAATTATTTTAACAGCTTTTACAAAAATCGTTGTGCTCAAAACTGCTCCTAAATGGAGCCAATGACCCAAATTCAATTTAACTGTGATCTCCATCTCTGCGCTTAATGACCGTTGAAAAGTTCAGAATGTGTAGTCATATGCATGTGCAATCCACATGTAACACTCTGGATACAAAAACAGTGTTATTCTTTTCTGTGGAAAACTAAGTGGCCCATTTTAGCTTGTTTCCAGTGAGTCCTGTGATACAATCAGTTGATCAATTTTGATGAATTCTGGGAGAACATTATGAGTAATGGCTGAATAAATAACGCTTAGGGAGAGATACACTGGCCAAAAGGTTGCCTACCTGCACTGTGATTCTCTGCTCTTTGGACAAGAGGTTGAGTCTGCGGCACTGAAAAAAAAATGTATATTAATAACCGCATTAAACCAACTCTTCAGAAAGAATGTGGTAACTTGTTATTCATAATATCAAGGTCAACCTTATCTGTTGCGGCAGACCCACAGAAGGCTTCGTAGTCGATTAGCTGGGTTACGCTAGGTTCTTCCCCACAGACTACACATCCCAACTGCTTGGGCCGCAACCTGATGGACCGGAACCTAACACTTTGAGCATCAAACGTCACCAGCTGCTGGCCACAGGAAGCTTACACGTTTGCTTAAGTAAAACACTTTGTAAAGAAGAAACAAATAAAACAAAGCCTTTTTTGCCCCCACATTCTTTACCAGGCTCAAAGTTCTTAAACATTTCATCAAATTGTGGCTACATTTTAACAAGATCGTGTAATGAATTAAAGGATGTGCATTTGACACTGATCAAGTGTGGAATTAAACAACCGAGTAAATCTTTTTGTTCCCCTTTTCTCAAAATGTGGTTATGCAACAGAGAGGGGCTGATTTACATTATAAGTGGCTCCACACAAGTTTCTCCATCAATTGGGTGTCAGCTACACTGGCCTGTTTTACAACGTCCATGCAACACAGTAAACACGGCAGTGTATATATACTTGTGCCTCCATGAGTTAAAATGCTTGAATCTCCGTCAACCAAAAATCCGAATGAGTAACACTCCTCCCGTATTTGCAAGGATTTCTAAATTTGTGACAATTGAATATTACATACAGAGGAAGGCTGAAATGTACAGCAACAACAACAGTACGTAAGTAATGCCAGAGTTTAGATACAGCCATGACCAGAGGCTATCTTGAGGACCTCCAATGCTTGTAAGCAGCCCATTATGCCTGGAACTTAAACAGAAGCGGAACATGTTACTAACAAACATTAGTTAACAGGCTTGAGATGCTGGAGAAAGTTTGTACACAGCTAATGGGTTCTGTGCTTTCCCACTCCTCGACTTACCCACTCCTAACACTCCTCCATCAGAACAATTTGTCACTGTCTCTGGGGGTGGGGGTACTGGGTGAAGACATCTGTAACAAGGGCCTCCATCATAGTTATATAAGGTCAACTACAGACAAGACAAAAAAAAAAAAACTAACTTTCAGGATGTGAAGAATGTTGATTTGCAAAATGAAAATATCTTACCTGTCCCTCCATTCTGAGAGCGCTCGCTGATACTAGAGGCTTGCCACTCAGCACACAGGCGTCATTGACAAGATAACGAGTGGGAACATTGTCTGAACAATCAGCCACAATGTCATATATGAAATTAGTGACGTCAAGGCATGTTTACAATATTACTTCATAAGTCACCAAAAACGTGAGTGAACAGGATACTGTTGAATGAGTTGCAAGGCGTTCTCGGGTGAAAGCTGCAGGTGGTAAGGAACACACTCAACTTTTGAGTTCAACCTGTGAGATTACATTCGAAAGTACAACACAACAACAAGTTCAAAAAAAAAAATCCATAAATCTCACATCACATAATACATTCGGATAAATCCACAAAGTATCATGGAAACTCTGAACTTGAAGTCAAATGCCCCCTGAGATTGTACAATTTAGATTTAGGAAAAATGTCACGGTAGAAGTCAAATCACTGGTGTGCATGAGCAACACCTTCAGCATACTGTATCTTGTGAGGCTTGTGTTCTTTTGTGCCATCACAGGTTACTAGTAAAGCAAAGAGGAAAAATATTTCTTTCAAAAAAAAAAAACTGTACAGTTAATACAGTTAGTTACAGTGAGTATTTTGGTCCTTGAATGGGTTAATTCACTTTGCATCATTTCTGAAAAGATTCCCAAATTCAAACAAACCCGAGGTCGTACCACCTTGGAATGAATTATGTTCAACCTTAAGACGTTCTACTGTAAATGGAAGCTGCTGTTCCTGTGGCTTCCTAGTGGTAAAATGGTACCCCCGTGGTGAACGCCAACCTATGTGTATACTAAGCACAGTGGGGGGCAAGAGGCGCACCAAAAGAAGCTGCCTGTGAAATAACATGTTTACACAATATTTGCAGACTGGAGTCAACTGCACACCCAAATATAACCTGTGGCGAGACTGGAAAGCGCCTTGTTTACGTTACACAGACACCATCAGGGCCCCAAATGACAGTTCAATAACACAAACTATCTAATGTTTACAAATAACTAACAAATTAGCAACTGCCTCATTTGTGAATTGCATTTGTAAAGTTTACTGTACATTACATGAAAGATCCAAACACAAAATAGCTGACACGCATGTGCATTACACATAAATGTGTCACCTTTGAACTGCATTGGCTGCAGACCGAGCTTTAGTCTGACCCTGGTTCTCCTCGCCATGTAGCACTTGTCGATGCAGATTACTGAGCTCCACCTCATCATAGTCCAGCAGACCCAAACGCCCTGTGGAGAAACAGATGGAATGAATCAATGCCAAAGCCTAATAGCAATAGAGAACCATGTAAAGGAGTGACATTTGCTATGCAAAAATGTGTGACTTGAAGTGAGCCCTCTGAAGTCAAATGCCCAAGGCGCACATTTTCAGTAAAATAAGCCTCTCAAATCATCAGCGTTTTTGCCCTTGTCATGCATGATGTTACACAAGATGTCAGCCTATTGTGCAAAACTTTGGCATAACTCATGTGAGTTTAGCTCAGCTTCAAGGGATTAACATTCTTTGGATTTCTGTTGTTTTTATTCCAAAAGAAACAGCAGCCTCAATCAGGTGTTAAAAGACCAACAAGAGAAAACACAACTATAAGCATGTTAAAAAAAAGATTTGTTACTCCTCCATTATTTGTCATGTGTTACGACTGAGAAGGTATTGTTTTGACCTCTTAATACAGTATAGTAAGGTCCATCTCTTCAAATGGACCTCATTGGAGTAAATTATGATAGTCTTCTCACTTCACCTTGATTGTCACTTAACCTTGACAAATTTTATTTTCTGTTATGTATACTGAGAGCCAAATTGGGACCACTGTTTGCTTTGGTAAAATTTAAGTGCGCTAGTCGATCACATACCTATACCCGCTGCTGCTAGATACTGAGCCAGAGGACAGCCCAGTCCTCCACAACCTACAATCAGTACAGATGTCTTGAATAGGTTCAGCTGTCCTGTGGACAAATCAACTGGTGACCCCACTGGTGTGTTTTGTTGTGCCATACTCATTCTCTGGCGTGAACAGAGGAATTCTTACCTTGCACACCTAACTCTGGTAGAAGGAGCTGCCTGCTGTACCTCATGATGTCTTCATTGGCGAGAGCTGCTTTGGCTTTTAGTGGAGTGAGCGGAGTCACTCTGTCAAGTAGCTGCGGGACTGAAGTGCTGTTGTTCTGGAACACAAAATAAAATAGTAGCCTAGATACTCTGACTCATTAATTAGCATGACGCGTAGTGCAATGGAGACCAAGTGACCTGCTTTCAAATTCTAAATCTTCATAAATTTGATATCGCAGAATGCAGATAAAATCAATTATTTCAGTAGCTCAATTCAAAAAATGAATCTTATAATTGTGTGTTTGGTAGATTGTTTTTATGATGTAAGATTGCTTCTTACCGCAGTACTAGTGTAGTGATACATAATGCTGCCCTTCATACAGACTGCGCAGATTCAACAATTGACTCATTTAACACTCAGGAGCCTCAGTAGCATGTATAAGAACCCTTAACCGCAACAACAGCCTGGCACCTCATCCTTATGCTGGTCACACACTGCAGTAGGATAGCATCCCATTCTTCAACCAGCATTTGTCACAACATAGCTATGTTGAGAACAGTATGCCCAAGCTGATTCCAGAAGTGTGCGTTGTCTTCACTCCCAAATCCGGAGATACAGCAGTCTCAGATGAACACATTTCATGTCTGCCAATTGCCATTGGATTGTAGGGTCAAACATGTACACAATCAAGTGAAGGCAGTCATGGCAACAAGGCTATGAGACTGGAGAATGGCTGTATGCAATCTGTTCAGGATTGTCTGGTCGGTGAGCCACCGGCCTGAAAACCTTGACTGCACATCTGTTGTGAAGACGGGTTACAGTACGTAAGTGCTGACAAGGATAAAGGAATAATGCCACAACAAGGTTTTTTGGAACACCAACTTAAGGTTTTTCTATGCAGATCATTCAAATGCAGCATGTCGAGTCTTAAAGCACATGCCTATTGAACATTCTAGCAGGGCCCAAGAAGCCCAAACAAGAGTCAACAACAACCGCAAAATAAGGCGTTTGGCATTGGCAGAGAATATTTGGCTGGTTTTTCATGGCTGCAAACCAGATAGTGTACTTAGCTCTGCTGGTCGTGCCACAAATGCATGTTCTTGACAAATGTGGCACCACTTAAAAGGGAAACAAACAGGCTTTACAATGGGACACTTTTTTTGAAAAGATGCAGCGTGTCAACCAATTAATATTTTAACAAACCAACCTCATGAGGATCAAGCGGTTCGTAAAATGAATGAATAAATACAGTACTAATTCCTATCCTTTATGTGCTATTTTTATTATTCAGCCTAGTTGAACAGAGAAAAAATCGTTCAGGTGGCTAATTCCTTCCTAATTTCTATATTAAAATATTTTTTATTGTTTCTAATGTCTAAATGTCCTGAGCTTCTGCACTCTGGGGTTTCGTTGTCTTTAACCCATCTTCAAAATGATCTGTTTACAGAATCAAAACGAGTTCCGGATTTTGAATTGAAATAATCTCCTGAAAGAAAGGATGATTTCCATTACATTCAGATTTATTGAGATGCGCCGATACATTGACGGATATGCACCGAGACAGATCATGTAACTACTGTAGATAGTCCTACATTAGAAAGTGAATTAGCGGTGTTTGCAAAGATTTTCTGACGACTAACATTGCAATAAAACTTTACTGAACGTCTGGTTGAGAGTCACCAAGACACACTCCTGTGTACCTTTTCGAATGCGGCCAGTTTAGTCTTCAGAGCAGCAATCTCTTTCTCTTTCTCTCTTAGCTGTGTCTTCAAGTAATCCACTTCATCAGCCATCGCTGATGTAACTTCCATAATTTATACGTCAAATGTTTTAGCGACAGACGACAACAATGCAATGTGTGAGCAAGCGCAAGAAGCACATTTCCTGTTTCATCACGTGTTATGACACCACGTGGTAGTTTTGCCGTTTCTTTTTTTTTTCAGTCACAGCTTTTTTTTCCCCCCCGAGGTATAAAGTACTTGTTTTTCCTTTTGTCTTTGTTTATACATCCTCTGAGAAATAACTGGTAATAATTGTATGGTTTGTTTTCACATTAAATAAATACACACAAAAAGAAAATGATGTATTTCACAAAGTGGGGTATGGAAGTCAAAGTACACCGAGTTCTGATGTTTCATCAGTTGTGGAAGGGAAACGAGAATAGGGAAACAATCACTATAAGTCAATTCCACACGTACATAGCGCGCGCGTACACACACACACACACACACACACACACACACACACACACACACACACACACACACACACACACACACACACACACACACACACACACACACTAGATAATTGTGAGCGCTCCCTGCTGCCTTTCACATGATCTGAAGTGTGTGAGGCAGAGAGGGAAAGAGAAAGCCTCAGAAAGATGGCCGTGTGGGACAACGGTCCTTCAATTCTGCCTTTTTTTGCCACTGTTGCCATCTGGGTTACATTCATCCACTGCTCTAATGGAATTCCCTGGACACAAGAAAAGGTAAGCTAATTAAATCCACTGTTAGAACGACACTCAAATGCAGTGATTGTTTACTGGAGTCATTCAGTGTTTTTTTTGTATCAATGTTAAATCATCAACATCATAGTGCAGCATTCGGAAACAATTCCTTTTAGATTAACTATGACACCACTCTCAAATATAGTGGTGATTTTAAAGCTAGTGTGGCTCTTCGGATGACACCTTATTTTATTTATTGATTTAATTTTCAAAATGTTTTGTATTTAATGGTTGTAACTCAATATAGCTCTATGTTATAATAATAATAATATAAATAATAACAACAATAAATGTACTTAGAAGAGCCACGCTGGCTTTAAAATCACATCCTTATTTGAGAGTGGTGTTATAGTTAATCTAAAAAGCTGGAGAAGTATGTTAAAAAAGGAGTGGCTAACAAGTCGTCACCGGAGCGTTTAACATTAAAGCAAAACATGGCCTACCTGATTATGCTTCAACATTCCTGCTTCTCATGTTCTTGTGGTTTTAGCCTGCATGTTGTTGCTATGGCAGCACTGTCATCATCTTTGATCTTCCAATTGCAGGGCTTGGTATTTATAGATCTCAAATGGACCCCACCTTAACCCTTCTCAGGGTTCAGTAAGCCCTTTGCAGGGCCATGTTGATGTGTGTGCAACCACATAATAATACTGTTCATTGCACTGTATGCTACGTTGTAATTATAAAACCAAAGGCAGTTTTGGGACATATCTATGAAAAAACTACACCTTTGGAGACCAAACTATGAGGAACAAATTTTGCTGTGCATGTCACGCTATCAGGGTGGCACAGTGATGACTGGTTAAAACGTCCACCTCACAGTGCAGAGGTGCAAGATTCGATTCCAGACCCCAGCCTTTCTGTGTGGAGTTTGCCTGCCCCTCCCCCATTCCTGTGTAGGTTTTCTCTCTGTACTCCAGTTCCCTCCCATATTCCAAAAACATGCATGGCAGGTTAATGGAACGTTCTAAATTGTGTGTAGGTGTGATTGTGAGCGTGGATGGTTGTTCAACTATGTGTGCCCTGTGATTGGCTGGCAACCGGTTTAGGGTGTCCCCCACCTGCTGCCCGAAGTCAGCTGGGATGGGCATGAGCACACAGGTGACCCTCGGAAGGATAAACAGATAAAATAAATGGATGGATGTCACCCGATCATTACA